>PRKT01000890.1:11000-36048 GCA_003671525.1 Saccostrea glomerata | reverse complement strand
AAAATACTGTTTCAATATAATGTGTATAAATGATTAGGAAAATGTTAAATGCATTTTCACTTGAATGCATTGTTGACTACTTTGTGTTCTTTAGTTAATATCCATATGAATAACCTGTTAGGATTGTCCATAAGAGCTGGGCTGTGTGGAATTTCTAAACCTACGTAACCCCCCACCCCACCCCCAAAGAAGAACCCCACACCCTTCCACTTTTAAAATGTCTCCTATTTCAATTAATTCTTTAGGGACAACCCTTCCTGTTAGTTTTTTTTCACATTTGAAAAACATGACTGATGAAAAACACAGCAGGAGAATTTCAATAATTCACGATCAGAAAGTATCTCAAATTCACTTTGATATCATTACAACGAATCATAGGATTAGATATGCATTTAAAAATTGAAAGTTGCACAGGAGTAATTTTTAACATGTTTATATTACTTGTCTTTTCACCAAGAGCATAAAGATATTTTGCATTTATTTAATTCCTTTTAAGCAAATAGTTATACATGTCATATCCTGAGAAATTGCATGCATATTTATTAAATTCCTTCAACTTTTGTCTGATTTTTTTCAAAGAATATTTATATCAATATGTGCACACTGAATTAAGACATGGGAAATTAATCTTTTTTTAATGCTAGCTCATATTTGATCAATTAAAGGTAAGGGGATTAATTAACAAAGAAATAATTTTGACACCTGCACCTTCAATAAGGTATTTTTAATTTTTTACTTAATTTTAAATTTAAAAATAGAAAATTAAAAGAAAAACACTCTATATATTAAAAAAAGAAAAACTTGTTCATAAGCATGATAAGCAAAAATTATAAATAGGAAAAAAAAAAACATCCACAAATTTTACAAATTAAAGCAGTTTTTTTTTACGATTTATGATTACTACCTCCTTTCAAACTTTGTTTACCGTAAATTTGTGTACACAATGCATTTGCTCAAAATTTGACTCCTATTAACAAAAGAGACAAGGAAGCAAGTTGATCGACTGTCTTAAAATTGTTGCATTATATTTAAAAAAAAATCAAACTTAAAGTTTTATTCAGGACACTTAGCCAGAGACAACAATCATAAAAATGTGTCATAACAGGAAAAGCTCAATGTACAAGGTGATGTTCAAGTGTGTATGCTGGTATGTCCCAAGTAAACAGCATTCTCTTATCGGCATAAGTTGCACTAAGTCACAAGCTAAGTACAGTCAGTTTATGGGATTTTTCTCTCTGAATTTAGTACTTTTATATATTATCTTTGGGACTATACTATAGAGACCACTGAGTGAAGAAATTTAATCTGAGCCTTGTGAGTAACAGTTAAAGACTATGGAAAAGATGCTAGCCCAGGTCCCAAATGTTGCTAACACAGGTCCAAATTGAGCAACAGTTGTTAAGCTTGACAACAATATTGGTACACTGGCTGGCTCCAAAAGTTGCAAGCGGCCTTGGGATCCAAAGGTTGCAAGCTCAGATCCCAAAATTTGATAGCCCAGGCCCCAAAAGTTGCAAGTCCAGGCCCCATAAGTTGCAAACTGGGTCTCAAAAGCTGTGAGCCCTGGCCCCAAAAGATGCTGGCCTGCCACCCAAACCTGCTACTCAGACCCACAATTAATCTCAACTGTATGTATATGTTTGATCATGAATCCAGTCTGAATACTGTCTTGGATTTACTGATATACTGGTTAAGTTCAAGACTATTTCTAACTACGAAATATTCAGAAATTGAATTTAATTATCTTTAAGAAATAACCGCTTCACATCACTTGCAAAATGCCTAGGAAACAAGTATTCTAATAACTAGGGACATTAAATACTGGTAATTTAACACTACCAAAAATTAATATTAAAGTATCCATATTATTGACCATGATAAACCATCTTCAATCTAACACTTATTAGTAGTACACATGTAGTACCAATAAGGCTATAAGATAAGACAAATAATTATTCAAATAATGCAGAAGTGTATGTCCACATTTTATCATGTTTATGGAAGAAAATATCAAACTTTTGCCAGTACAAAAAAATGTTGATTTGTGGTGTTGTAGGATATGCATCTGTGTATATGGTGAGAGTACTTAGTGGCCACTTCAATCTTAACCTTGCTTTGTGTCATTTACGAAAATCACTTAGAAAAGCACTTGTGTACACTGACTGACTGTTATAATTCCATGTTTTATAGAACATGTAGATCTACAGCTGTGCTGAGAAGGAGGTGTGGCATTATTTGTCTGCTCAACTGATTTTTTATACACTCAGTCACATGAAGATTTTGCATATGAATACACAATATATACAGTCATGCAATGATAAATGTATGAGTTATATGCAAACTTACAATATTTTACAGAAAGGTAGCATTGTGAAATTTACAAAAAAAAAAGCTATGTCTTTCATCTTTACTTTAATAACTGTGCAGTATTTATTAGAACAGTGTTTGTACTTCAAGTTAAACAAGTTTAAAACTTTTTTGAAGAGGCTGGTTGCTGATTTCCCTTCAAATCTCAATGACTGCATATTACTAGCTTACCAAAAAAATGTAACAGTTATAAAATATATGCAGCACAATTTTACTCACGGAAATTTTAAGCTACTTACTATCTAGTCTTGCCACTACTTCATCAATAACACATTGTTTTGTATAGGAATCCTCTATTGTTGGGTCATAATCTGTTACAAAATATGACTGAAAACAAGAAAAGAAGTGATTAGCATACAACTAGTCCATGTTTCTGGAATTACGAACTACTATGTTTAAATGGAGACAATGTTGAAAAAATAATATGATTATTATTTTTCTTCCTCAAATTGATATCATATGTTATTTCACTACATGTATTTCAATTGTTAAATTTTTGATTTACTGGGAAAATAAGTTATTGTCTGTTGTGCGAGTTATATATCAAACCAGATATGGGAGTTGTATCAAATGAAACGTGTTTTCTGTTTGCAACTGGAATATGTTTTAAGGTTGATTAAGTTCTTGTGAAATCATGCAAACACATAGACTAATGTATGTGATCTATTAATTAGCAATTCATGGAACAAAGTATTGCAGAAATACATGCTGTTCATCTTGCACTTACCTATATATATTTAGATATTTACATATTATATCTGTTGGACGTCTTGTGCATGAGAGAACACTCTTATTTACTTGTGATTTCCATTCATTCCATTTTTCTCTATTATATTGATAAACTTAAAAGGGACTCAGTAAGAGTTACAACACTGTTAACTTACAAATTGAAAACTTTTCCCCAAAGTATTCAAAGTATAACTAAGTCAATTTAACACTAAAAAATCATCAAATTTGACTGACATTTAATAATTTAATTTTATTGAAATTACACTTGAAAATACTAGATATTCTGTTGAAAATAATTTTTTAATTAATTTATGACAATGATTCCTTGTATGAATAATTTTAGAATTCAGTCTCTTTCTATAATTTAGCAAACATTAATACATGAGTGAATGCAATTAATTTTTATTAGGGTAAATGTGTGAACTGATTTTTCAAGAATGTTAAAAAGATACAGATAAACATGCATACATGTAAAAGAAATGATAAATCTTCTGTGTCAGCAGTGAAGGTTCACACAGTAAATTAATGAAAATTGACTTTCCCTCTTCAATTTTGATTTTAAGACTGATTACACAAATTTGTAGGTTAAAAATGCACTTCAGCCAAAATATACTTAAATTTAACTTTAATCAATATTGACAATAAATAAAATTAGGGAAAATATACACATAGAACCTAGTGAATCACTCTGAATCACCACCCATTTAATGAGGGGCTCCTCAATTAGCCTTTGTGACGATAATTATTCACTTTGCCAACGACATACCTGTATGAACTGAATTGTAAGAGCACTTTTCCCTACCCCACCACCTCCAACAACGACAAGCTTGTAGCTTTGACTGTAATTATTCGAATCCCTAGACATATTTACTTTGTATGTTTACATGTCAAAATGCAAAATGGCGGAAGTGATTCATTCGGAAGATCTCTCATTTTTTATTGTTTACAAAAACATTCCGAAAAAAGTAGCAATTTTTAAAATGATATTTTTTTTACTGCATTTATAAACCTTCTTTTGACTTTTGAAGAACAAATTAAGAATAGGACCAAAACATAATAAGCTAACGTTATACCATTAAACGGCGCGTCGATTTACCCAAATGGACCCAAATGGAACCCAAATGGACCCAAATGGACCCAAATGGAACCCAAATGGACCCAAATGGAAACACAAATGGACCCAAATGGACCCAAATGGAAATCAAATGGAATAATAAATATGTTTTATCGTATTTTAATACTTATTCAAAATGATGAAAATAAATGAACTTACAGTTACAAATGAATTTTTTTTATTATTAATCTCTAATATTGTATTTTGAAACATGAAGTTTTCATAGTATCCTATATACCAATGTAACAGTTATAAAATATATGCAGCACAATTTTACTCACGGAAATTTTAAGCTACTTACTATCTAGTCTTGCCACTACTTCATCAATAACACATTGTTTTGTATAGGAATCCTCTATTGTTGGGTCATAATCTGTTACAAAATATGACTGAAAACAAGAAAAGAAGTGATTAGCATACAACTAGTCCATGTTTCTGGAATTACGAACTACTATGTTTAAATGGAGACAATGTTGAAAAAATAATATGATTATTATTTTTCTTCCTCAAATTGATATCATATGTTATTTCACTACATGTATTTCAATTGTTAAATTTTTGATTTACTGGGAAAATAAGTTATTGTCTGTTGTGCGAGTTATATATCAAACCAGATATGGGAGTTGTATCAAATGAAACGTGTTTTCTGTTTGCAACTGGAATATGTTTTAAGGTTGATTAAGTTCTTGTGAAATCATGCAAACACATAGACTAATGTATGTGATCTATTAATTAGCAATTCATGGAACAAAGTATTGCAGAAATACATGCTGTTCATCTTGCACTTACCTATATATATTTAGATATTTACATATTATATCTGTTGGACGTCTTGTGCATGAGAGAACACTCTTATTTACTTGTGATTTCCATTCATTCCATTTTTCTCTATTATATTGATAAACTTAAAAGGGACTCAGTAAGAGTTACAACACTGTTAACTTACAAATTGAAAACTTTTCCCCAAAGTATTCAAAGTATAACTAAGTCAATTTAACACTAAAAAATCATCAAATTTGACTGACATTTAATAATTTAATTTTATTGAAATTACACTTGAAAATACTAGATATTCTGTTGAAAATAATTTTTTAATTAATTTATGACAATGATTCCTTGTATGAATAATTTTAGAATTCAGTCTCTTTCTATAATTTAGCAAACATTAATACATGAGTGAATGCAATTAATTTTTATTAGGGTAAATGTGTGAACTGATTTTTCAAGAATGTTAAAAAGATACAGATAAACATGCATACATGTAAAAGAAATGATAAATCTTCTGTGTCAGCAGTGAAGGTTCACACAGTAAATTAATGAAAATTGACTTTCCCTCTTCAATTTTGATTTTAAGACTGATTACACAAATTTGTAGGTTAAAAATGCACTTCAGCCAAAATATACTTAAATTTAACTTTAATCAATATTGACAATAAATAAAATTAGGGAAAATATACACATAGAACCTAGTGAATCACTCTGAATCACCACCCATTTAATGAGGGGCTCCTCAATTAGCCTTTGTGACGATAATTATTCACTTTGCCAACGACATACCTGTATGAACTGAATTGTAAGAGCACTTTTCCCTACCCCACCACCTCCAACAACGACAAGCTTGTAGCTTTGACTGTAATTATTCGAATCCCTAGACATATTTACTTTGTATGTTTACATGTCAAAATGCAAAATGGCGGAAGTGATTCATTCGGAAGATCTCTCATTTTTTATTGTTTACAAAAACATTCCGAAAAAAGTAGCAATTTTTTTTTCGAATTTTTCTTGTTAAAAATGATATTTTTTTACTGCATTCATAAACCTTCTTTTGACTTTTGAAGAACAAATTAAGAATAGGACCAAAACATAATAGGCTAACGTTATACCATTAAATGCGAAACTACCTAGATTTAGAAACTCTTAAAAATCATTCATGGCTGTTTTCGTTCAAGTGGTTAATCTAAAGATGAATAAATCTTTTAATTTCAATCTGTTTTCTTGTGTTCATTTCCTTTATACGGTTCTGAGACATAAATACAATGTCACAGAGATTAACATACTTTTCCGATTTTGTCCGGAAGGTAATTGTTTGGTCTAGCCGGAAGTCAATTTTGATTGGCTGATAATTTGGAGGTAAAATTTCATTTATTTCAAAAGTGGGATTCATCGGGAGGGAACAGTAAGTAGTTGTATGGTCTCTTTTATCATCTTCATTTTATCATAAGCGATTCTTTCATGCCATTTGAAACAATGAAACCATATATTTGTTCTCAATAATAAGATTCTGCACCTCTAATATAGTCCCAAGCATAAACTACTCGGCTACAGGCATGAATATCACGTCATTGATGAACTCATTTTTTGATTCATGAATGTCATATTGATGTTTATATTTCCCAAATATTGTCAGTAAAATGAAATGTCTTTTGTGCAGATGGTTAATGAAGATGAAGTAAAAATGAATCAGGAAATGTCAAGAAATAAAACTTTAATATACGTATCGATCATTATTATGATATTATAAGTTGTAACTTTTTTATACGGGACAACAGTCAGGAGTGAGACTGAAATCCGTCATTTTTAAAATGACTATTTTGAGTAATGAAATTTAATTAATGATTTAAACTCGTCAATTTTAAGAAAATGACGAAAAACGGTCATAACCTAGAGAGTTTGAACTTTCTAGAATAACTGAGTTACATCTCTATGAAAAATGTTGATAATGATGATCCACCAATCAAAAAAAGACAAAAACATAGTAAATATTGTAAACAAACTTTGTTTCTCTATTACATTTGACTACAATACTGGTTATGTTGACAGTATAAATTTCCCAAGCAAAAAATAAGAATGGAAGAGTTATAAATTTGTCAATTTATTTCCATTAAATAGCAAAGAAGACGAAAATGACAATGTTTTGTCTTTTTTCAAAATGGAGAGTCTGGGCACTCAAAGATATTTTGCTTGTTTTTATATGGCTAAAAGCCATGTAAAAATGATTAATTCCAAAATTCCACATTTTACTGCAAAATAACCTTCCATCATAGTTCCATGTTTATGTTCTAACGCATGGGTCGGCAGAAATTAGTGACCCGCTGAAAATGAAACATGCAAACACTCTTCTTTCAGCGGTGAATTCAAACTTTGCCTTTATATAACCAGGGTAGAAGAATTAAGTTAAAAAAGAAAAAAATAATGATATTAAGTCTGACATACTGACAAAAATGAGGACAATACGTAGTTAGTAAATATTACGATTATCCATCATTTTTTCAGAAATGACAGATATCAGTCTCATCCCTGACTTTTATATTCAGATACTTTTGATGACATTAATGAGGTTATGAGGATGAATGTGCTGAAAATGAAAAGAATAACTTGTAGCACAATGATAATTTTTTTGATTGTTTCAGATGCCCAAACTTAAGAAAAATAAGAAGAATGCCACTAAAGTCCCCATGGAAATGGTGGATGACAATATTAAAAATGTCATTGGGAAATTGTTTGTCACCTCCTTCACAAGAATTCACCAAATCATCAAGGAAGATGTGGTTAAAATGTTTGAGGACGAATACAAATGGGCAGACGAACTGCTGGAAGAAGTCAAACGAGAGTTTTCAAGGTATTTAGTGTGTTATTGAGTAAAACTTATTATGTAGGGTTTTAGGCATAATTAATTCAGTGTCAAGCCAGTCCAAAGCTAGACATATACGGAGAGCATAAACTGTAAATCACTTTTTATTCGCAAGAACTTAATTTTCGCGTTATTACGCGAGACAGTGAGCATGTGAAAATTTCATTCTCGTGTATAATAGTATTCCTTAAGATTATATAGAGAAATATCAACAATTTGTGAAAATTATTATTCGCTTAAAAAGAGTCAATGACTATCTCGCGAAAATAAGGTGTCGCGAAAATTTAGTGATCTACAGTAGTTTGGAATTACTCTTGCCTCTTTAATGATTTTGAAGAGCTCTTAGATATATTCCAAGGTGTTATCTTTAAATTGATGAATCAGAGAGGAAAAAGTAACTTAACTTCAATGATTTTAAGAAGCTAACTTAGGTTAAAATACATTAAAACAGCTTCCAACTTGCTTCAATATATCTATGGAATAAGAGGTCAAGATTCTCAAGTTAAACAATTTTAACTTTATTTTGTTTTTGTTCTTAGCCCTGTCAGCAAGATCAAGTTACTGCCCAAGACCCCCTCTGCTAAGAGAAAGAGGGGGCGCATAAAGAAGGAAACCGTCATCGAAGAAGAAAAAGAAATGGAGAATCCCACAGAAAGGTTGAACATTCAAAACATTCAAAACATATACAAGATAAATCCTATAGTCAATTTGGAAAAAAAAAAAGGATATTTAAAACAGTGAAAATTGTCATAATAATTGTGAGTCTCGGAATAATTGTCTTATGATGTCTGGCAAGAGAAACCGAATGTTCCTTGGTTGAACTGTATGGAATATTTGTTCTCCCCCAAAGCATTCAAAATGTTCTAGAAGGGGTAGTTACATTATTGTAATCAGATTTGGATCTCTTTTGCAAATATTTGTACAAACTCATTTCTTGATTGAATGGGTTTTAATAGTTTGATTGGATATTTATGGAGAATTGGATAACAATATTGTTTGTTTTGTTTTCAGTGTGCCTACTCCTTGTGATACTGATGCCAACATTTTGGCTTATGAGACGCCCCCTCAGCGGACCTACCGTACCAGAGCGGCCTCACGAACAGTTCAAACCAAGAGAGTAACACGCAACACAGCAGCAAAGAAGACAGCCAAAAACTCAGAGTGTGAAGACCTGACCAATGAAGTACAACCCAAGGAAGATAAGAAAACTCCGGTCCTTAACTTTAACAGTTCAACCAAATGTGATAATTTAACACCTAATATACTTTTGAAAGGGGGGACTACTAAACCTCAGACTTCCGAGTCACATGTTTTTAGCCCTCCGGTTGGAAAACCGGGTAAAGGTCATGTGAAGAACAAAGTTCATGCATATGAAGAATACATAGAACAAAACAGCCCATCGTCAAGTCGTGGTCAAGCGGTAAACCAGAGTCCCGTACCAGAAACACCGGAACAAGTGGAATCTATACCTAGACCGGATGAAAGTTGCCGTGAGACACCAGAGGCAGTGACTCTGGGTAAAAGATTGAGTGTACATAAATCCCTGAGGTCAACGTCCGCCAGTAGAAAAAGTTTACTGAAGAGTAGTAAAATACACATGAACCCAAAACTTCTACATGCAGCTGAGAATAAAGAGGTAAATTTTGGTGTTAGAATAGGAAATATATTTTATGATATAATTTGTGTTTTGCTTTCAAATATTCCATAGAAAGATTGATGGAAATAAGGAATTAAATATTGTTTAGTAGAACAATCATAGATTAATCAATGCTTGCCTTTTGGTTTATTTATTGCTTAAAGTCTTTAAGGATACACCAAAGGTTTCCAAAGGGCAAAATTTATTTTGCTTGTAATTCTTTCATTAATAAAGATAACATATTAAAAGTATATATCATTTGAAAGCTTGTTAAATTTACTATTTAATGATCGTAATTTAAATTTTCATTTTTATCTTATTTAAAAGTTATTAATATTTTAATGTAAATATTAGTGCATTTATATTTTATAAATCAACTTTTTTGTATTCCACCTCTCAAAGTCAAAATTTTGCCTCAATGTAGATTAATGATTGAACTTTAAAACCGTATCTCAGATTTTTGATAAATCTTCTTATTCAAAAGTTACATCCATTATTCTTTCAATGTTACCAATTTATTAGCCCAATTCTACATTTCCCCTAATAATTCAAGAACTGAGCAAGATATAAAAAATCTGAGATACGGTTTTGTGAACACACATTTGAGACGCATTCTGGTCAGTTTTCAGAGAAATTGGTCAATAAACAAGGGAGCTGAATCCTTTGAAATAACACCACCAACTGTCTGATCTTACTTTACAGTAGAGGGCAAAAACCCATTACACAAAAGAGTCTGCCAAAGCTAGAAATATATGACACCTTGGAGATTCAGCTTTGGATACCTGTCACTTATCCATATTTCCTATGCATATTCACAAGAATGGGAGGTTCTATTCTTTATTTAGGTGCTTTTAATGAAGTAAAATAGGTTCAATTCTGAATCAAAAAGATTTCCCGGCAAAATGGCAAGAGCTAAGCTCCACCTCCTATTTCATGGTCATTAGTGACCTGTTAGATCTCCTTCCCTAAATCTAGAGTCCCTGTAGTTTAATTACTGATAGCCTCTGTGTGGCTAGTGAAGAATTCCCCAAGTGGTCACAGTGATTTATTGCTCCTTTCAGTAGCAGGCAGTTACAGACCAAATCAGAAGCTTCAATAACGGCACATTCACATGTGTTAGTGTTTATGTTTGATTATTGTTAAATAATTAGAAAACCATTCAATAATCAACAAGAATTTTTCATGCATTATAAAGCAGTGATTAGCATTGTTTTTTTTAGCCAAAAATCTCAAAATTGACAAAAATCTTGAAAAAAGCCTTTGGTGTATCCTTAACATGCTAAAAGAAATTCGGCTTGTTAGTAAGTTAGACATTTTTTAAAATAATTTTTGCAGACTCCAGGAAAAAAGAACAAACTTAAGCTGAAGAAGATAGTCCAAAAAGATCAACAGGTAAAAAGAGTCTTCCTAACATCAAGCCTTAGCAGTGTTTTCCCTAAGAACCGGCTACTGACCAAATTGACCGCTTCAATAAACAAAAATGCCACTTTGAAATAAAAATTTGTTTTAAGGTCCACAGAGTATTTGTTCATAAAAAGCCTGTTACAACTGATCTCTAACCTTTTACTTTGAAATAAAGGAAAAACACTGCAACCTTGGCAAGAAATACATCAGGTTCTTGGATTAATGTACTCAATCAAAGTAAACCAATGTACATGTATTAATACTAATATCTCTGTTTTTTGTAGGACGATGAAGAAAGAGAGAGCCAATGCAAGACAAATATTGTAGATTCTTCAACACATGATAATTCTAATGAAAGAAAACTAGATTCAGACAAGGAAAATTCAACAGTGAATCGTGCCGAGTCAGTGCAGACTGCTATGAAAATTGACAATGAACCAGAACATCAAGCAGAAAGTGAACATGAAGAAGAAATGAGAGAAAGTATACAGATTCAAATAGATGAACCAATGGAATCAAGGGAGGTTATTCAAGAGCCTGAAGAAAAGGATAATGAACCATTGTCAGGCGAGGAACAAGATGTCTCAATGCACAGTGCTGCAGAGGAGCCTTTATCTACCTCACATCAGGAGAAAGACTCTGAAGAAAAGAGCAGTCAGGAAGAGGATGTGTGCATGGAAGAGAGTGAAAATGTCCCAGCTGTAGACACTCAAGAGAGTGAAAGTAACAAAGATCAAGAACAGGTTGTGGAAGACAGAGAAAGTGAGAGGAAGGATTTGTCCTCGGATTTTATTGTAGGAGATTCTGATGATGACGAGGTGATGCTGCTATCTGAGGACGAGGAATGTAAAACGTCCGCGGAGTCGAAACAGAAGACGGATTCCGTCACCCAGGCTGACGACGAAAGTGAGGAAACCGAAGAAGACAAACAGCCACCTCGGGCCAGCAAGCGCACCAAGCAGAGAAACCAGCCCAAAACTCAGGTCAAGTCAGAGTCCGACAGTGAAACCGATGCTCTTCCTCCAAAAAGGACTAGAACGAAAACCAGGAAAGTTTTGGAAAACGAGAGTTTGGAGGTGGCCAAGCCAGTCAGACAGAGCACCAGGACCAAGCAGAGGAAGCAGGAGGGGGCCTCCGTGTCGTCTGCTGCGGGGTCAGATACCACCAGCGAGGTGGACTCAGGTCACGGCAGTCTGACCAACGGCTCCAGGACCACCAGGTCCAAGATGAGGAAGGCTAAAGGAAGCTCGGTCACCTCCGAAGCTGATGCTCATTTTGCCGTCCCAGAAAATCCTGCTCCCAGGGCAAGGTGGGTCTTTTGGAGAACGAAATTTGAACTTGAGATTGAAGTTTGTTTTAAATCTAGTTTTTCCCCCCGTATGCAACCATAAAACTTCATAAGAAATAAATAGTTATATAGTTACAACGATTAAAAAGTTTAAAAGTTGAGGTAAGAGATATAGCTAGAAGATGATTATCTACATTTCTGTACACATGCATGTACATGGAGTCTGATTTATTACAGGACTACCTCAAGAAAGAGAACTTTGGATACTGATGGAGAAGATGAAATTAACTCATCTCTGTCAAAGAAAACCAAGAGGGAAAGTGGTGACTCCTCTGAGGTACATTATTTCAACTTTAGTCCCATTTCAGAAAGGAGGGGGGGATAAAGTCTGAAGTGCCATTTTGGCACACTCTTTGATATTAAGAAATAAGAGTTTGGGTTTTTTTTTATGTAAAGGGAGATCTAAGTCATTCTTCTTTATGATTCTAAATATAATTTTTGTTTTATTTTGTCAGGTGACTTCCGATGCTAAGAGCAGCAGTTACAGGAAAGGTAGATTATCAATTTAGTATAGAAATAAAATAAAGTTTCTCTGGAACATAGGCTGTACAGGCAATATTTTTAACACATATCAAACAATGTAACTACATGGTAGTAGTTTTCGAAGTATAAAAGTACATGTACCAACAAAGAAAAACAATCAAGAATTCATTTCATTATGTGCTTTACTGTTTACATTTTGAAAAATGTATCTCTTTTTTTCAAATTTGAATAATTTGAATTTCTGTTATTTAAGGTACAGACACACTGACAGATGATGAAAGGTATGAAGTACTTTAAAATCATCATTGTTTGTGAGGAACTAAAATACCACTGAATCAAAACTTGTTAATGTGCAATGTATAAAGAGTTCTTCATTGAATTGTATTTGTAGACAAAGAACATTCTTTTAAATTTGTAAAATTTTGGTTACCATGAACAGTAACCTCCCTTAATTAATGTAGTACATTAACCATATAAATGTACATTTTAGAAGCAGTCAGAGTGAAGAAGAAACTCCTGATTCAGTTAGAGCACAGGCAAAGGTATCTAAATATACTCATATAGGTCACATATAGATCATTCCTACATATTGGGTCACATCCCAAAATCAGTTTGCAAGTGAAGGAACTAATCATGCTTTTTTCGTGTGTGCAGGAGGGTAGGGAGGGCTACTTTGTTTTCTTAAAGACAAATGGATAGTTATCTTGGTTACTTTTTACATTATTTTCTTGTTTTATTCAGATTGTGAAACCAGTGTCTTTCCTGAACAACTTGAACAATAAGGTGGTGCGGCCAGCTGGACTGAATTTCAGTGGTGTCAAGTCCTTCCTGCATCAGAACACTCCACCTAACAAACTCTCTGTCAAGGTAACTTCTGTCATATGTTTATAGAGTAAGGGGGAAAAAAAAAGATATTGCAATTTAGAACCAAAATGAAATTGACCATAAAAACAAATTTTGCACTGACCTGTAGTGAACGAATATACAAATAGTGTTTTTCATTGAAGTTTGAATAGTAATTGATTACAGTTAAATTGTGAGTTGTACTTATTTTTATTCCTGGTTGGTGTATCTAGGTTCAAGAAACGGACCACTATAACATGGGGGAAGGGGTATTTGTTTGAAGTATGCATGAAATTTTTAAGATTAAAAAAATCAAGATTAAAATTGTTGTTGAAACAGGAACAGCAAGAACAAAGGAAAAGAGAGTTAGAGGAGAAGAAAAAGAAAGAAGCCGAGAGGTTACAAAAGAGAGAACTAGAGAAGAAGAAAAAGATAGAGGAACTCCGAAAGTAAGATTCTGGTGAAAGCAGAAGCAAGACTACTGCTTAGCTTTCTCATGCAAAAAAAAAAATCTTGTTTTCATTAACCTAATTGAAAAAAAACATTTATTTTACATAGGAGATATTTACAGTTTAAAATTTTCTCACAATTTATTTTAAGTTAGAATTTTAAATATAAAAATATCCAACACTGACTAGAAAGATAATACATTTTGCAAATGTCATTCTTTTATATATTTGCACAAAAATGCATTCGAAAGAAAAACTTGATCATATCATAACATATTAAATTGATAATAATCTTTGCAATTAAAAACAAATATATTGTAAAACTGATTTTTTAGGAAGAGGGAGGAGAGAATGAGAAGAGTTAACGAGAGGAGAGAGCAGGCTAATCGCGAGGAGATGGAGTCTAAAAATAGAATAATGAAGACCCTGGAGGAGAAGAGTAGGCAGGCGGACGATCTGAAAGAGGAGAAGATGAAGGAGGAACAGGAGAGACAGAAACTCAGGTAGGTTCTCACAGAGACAGGAGAGACAGAAACTCAGGTAGGTCCTCACAGAGACAGGAGAGACAGAAACTCAGGTAGGTCCTCACAGAGACAGGAGAGACAGAAACTCAGGTAGGTCCTCACAGAGACGGGAGAGATAGAAACTCAGGTAGGTCCTCACAGAGACAGGAGAGACAGAAACTCAGGTAGGTCCTTGAAAGGTCGGAGAAATAGAGACTGAGTTAGGTCCTCCTAAAGATGGGAGAGTCAGAAACTAAGGTAGGTCCTTATGAGGAGAAAAATCTAAAGTAGGCCCCTCTCCCCCCAAACATGGGAGAGATATATGATTTGTCATCCCAATGGTGACTAAGATATGTGTAGATACAGTATATGTATATCTCCTCTTATGTGGGAAAGTGACTGATAGTTTGGCTGTGGAATAGGAGAATATGACTGAACTTTCAGAGGAGTCATTATCCCCTGTGTAAATGTTGGTTCGTATCAATAGGTGTGAGACTAACTTGCTAAATTTTCCTGCACTAGATTTCGAGTCTTTGTTGATATTTCAATGTCAACCAGTTTTGATGTTAAATATTATTCATGTTGGGAAAACAAAGACACCATGCATTTAAATATCTTGAGTTGTATTGACTATGAACAAAGATTAAATGGACTACTTATTTTCAGGTTGAAAAAGCAGGAAGAGGCGGAAGAAAGACGGAGACAAGAAGAGGAAGAGAGAGCCAGAAAACTCAAGGAACAGGTGGGTGGAAGAATCTTGAATATTTACTTCTACACATCAGCGTGTCTTCTATCATTCAGTGTTGACAAACTTGGATATAATGAGGGCTGAAGAGAGAAAATGTGATATTTGTATATTATAATTTTTTAAATTTAATTTTTATCAACAATTAGCACACTGTTGTTCATACCGAAGCCTCTAAATATGAAGTTCACCATTCCCTTTAATAAGTACACACATAATAATTTTATCCAACACTATTTTTTTCAGGAGGAGATGGAACAGAGGAATATTGAGTTCATGCAGAGGAAGAAGGAACACGAGGAGCAGGAGAGACTGAGGAGGAAGGCTGAGGAGCGCAGGAAGTTTGAGGAGCGGATGGCGGAGTTTGAGCGGGAGAGGATTGCAGAACACGAGAGACTGAAGAAGATCGAGGAGGAGAAAATCAGGGAGAGGCAGAAACTCCGGGAGGAAAGGTACACAGATTAATAATACAGCCAAACTTTGTTATCTTTCATTCAATGGGACTGAGATCGAAACTTCCAAATACTGTAGACAATTTTTTTTCACGAGGTAATAATTCCGTGGAATCTCAATTTCTGTTAAATCCCCATGTAGAAAATTACGCAGATTTCTTAGACTCTCACAAAATGCCTCACATTTATATTAAGCATGCTTGGACAAATTTCCACAGAAAATTTGTAAAAGCATACATAGTGTAAATTAATATCACGTGGAAAAAAAAGTACTTCTACAGTAAGAGATCAAGGTTCAAGGTTAAAGTACAAAATGAAAATAGTGGATGAGACTTTCAAATCACTTTGACATCTTCACCGTATTCCAAATATCAGAGTTATTCAAAATTACATGTTGAGATGAATATTTTAGAAAATTATTTAACTGTAATTTTAGAGAGAGGCAGCTGGCAAAGGAAAGAGCTGAGAGGGAGCGGATTGATACGGAAAAGAGAAAACAAAAGGAACTAGAGCTCAAACAGAAAATGGAAAAAATCAAAGAAATGGTAAATATAGAGTTACTTTTATTTTAAAACTAAAGTTAGATGTATAACTTGTAGTAGGTACAAGTGAATTTTAGTTGAAATGATTTCTGTTATTTCCACTCTCCTGACTCAGGGTAAAATTGGGTCGGTAGGTTTAGTGGGAAATTTTTTTTTTTTCAAGAAAATTTCAACATATTTGACGGGATGGGAGGAATGAAAAGAAAGAAAATATTGTGTCCTGGAATGTAGGAAAACAGTGTTTCGAGTTGGGCCATTTTTTAATCAGTCATGAAAGGGCAATCGAACAATTTTTTAAAGATGGCTTTTCTTGTACATGTTATAAAATAAATGCTTTCTTTATTATAACTCCACCAGACTGATCATCTATTGTGTTCTTTCCTCTTCTTCACAGGAGAAGAAGCGTTTGATGGAAGAAGAGAAGCGAAGACAGGAGCTGAAGGAGAGGGAGAAGGCCATCAATGCCATTGTATATAACCACAACAAGGCGGCCCAGAGCGTCCCCGCTACCAGCGTCGTCTCCGGGCTGCCCAAGCCCAATCTAAACTCTACACTGACCGTCGAACAGCCCATCAACAGTCAGGAGAAAATTCCAAACCCTGACTCGTAAGAAATTGTTTTCTTCCATATTTATACCCCCGCTCCAATGGAGATGGGGGTATACTGTTTTACCCTTGTGTGTCCGTCCAAAACAAATTTTCGTCAGTTTTCTCAGCAACTACTCATCGTAGATGCTTGAAATTTTAACACAATCTTTTCTGAGGCATGCCATATGGTGATATACATTTTTGCTAAAATCTGATGTCAATTTCCTGTTTGTCTGTGCGTCTGTCCGTTTCATACATAACAAATTTTCGTCGCAGTTTTCTCAGCAACTACTCATCGTAGATGCTTGAAATTTTAACACAATCTTCTCTGAGGCATGCCATATGATGGGATACATTTTTGCTAAAATCCAATATTAACTTCCTGTTTGTCTGTGTGTCTGTCCGTTTCATACATAACAAATTTTTGTTGCAGTTTTCTCAGCAACTACTTATCGTAGATGCTTGAAATTTTAAGACAATCTTCTCTGAGGCATGCCATATGGTGGGATACATTTTTGTTTAAATCCGATGTCAACTTCCTGTTTGTCTGTGCTTCTGTCCGTTTCATACATAACAAATTTTTGTCAGTTTTCTCAGCAACTACACACCACAGATGCTTGAAATTGTAACACAGTCTTCTCAGAGGCATGCCATATGGTGGGATAAATTTTTGTTTAAATCCAATATCAACTTCCTTGTTCCTGTTTGTCTGTCCATTTCATACATGACAAATTTTCGTAGCACTTTTCTCATTTAATAGCTATTCATAGCAGATGCTTTAAATTTTATTACCAACTTTGTTGAGGCATGCCATATGGTGGGTTTAATTTTGATATGAATCTGATGTCAACTTCATCTGCCTGTAATTGAACTTGTGTAAACAGTATATTAACATGATAGTGCTTATTTACATCAGAGCGGGGGTATTACTAGTGAGCATTGGCTCACAGATTTCTTGTTTAACATAAAAGAACAAGAAAATTACACAATAAGTACAGATTGAAGCTTATTTTGGAGGAACTTAAAATACTTTATTTTTAGAAGAAGTTGTTAGAAAAGTTTCAGTCGAAAATTAGATTCAGGGTGGATATTTGACAAAATTTTATTTTGCAGGTATGAGATGACGCCGGCTAAGAAATTTCTCCCCCAGAAGGTCTCCTTGGAGAGCTATGACATTTCTGATCTCCGATCCGACGATTCCACCGATGAGGATGATGCTCCCAGGAAACGGGTGCCTAACTGGGCCTTAGGTAATTCTAATTTGATATCTTCCAAGCTCATGAATAAAAAGAAGATTTTCTTTTATGTACTCAAGCATTCTTTTAAAAATAAATGAATATGAGACTTTTTTTTTTTTTTTTGCAGAGGACATGCATTTTGATCTTATTAATCTCTGAACATGAAATAAAATTTACATTAATTATTGTATGCATCCCTTATGGAAAGGAAGGATAAATATGCAATGCTTAATGTCAAAAACTCTGTGAGAGAGAGAGATGGAGTACTTAGTATTAGCAATAGAATGTTCAGTTAAAGAGTGCTAGCATCAAACAATTCTGCTTCATTATAAATGTAATTTGTCATGTTCGTTAACTATTCACTATATTTTTTAAAAAGCCACAGGGAATGAAAATTACTTTGCTATAAGTATCAGTTCACTATAAGTGTGTGTGTTTGATAAAAGCATATTTTACTGTAAAGTAACTGCTCTTGATACCTAATTATTTTCTTTTTCTAGGGGCTTCACTGAAGGCAGCTTTGATTCAGCAACATTACCATCCCCCCGACCTGAATCTCCTCTTCACAGAAATCGTGCCCCCAGATCTCAACGAGTTGTTTGTCAAGAAAAAGGCTAGGTTTAACAAGAGAACAAGTTCTGCCATCTGGACATCACCTATACTGAAACCTGGCATGAATCATCATTGATATTGTCATTTTGTTTATTACAATGACATTTCAGTCAAGAACAATGCACCAGTGCTTGCATTCCTGAAATGCAGATCCATGTACGTTGATGAAGTTTGTCATTTTCTGTGACATTTTGTGCCAATGAGCAATTATTATTTTTTTTTTTATTTATCAGTTTTGGAAAACAACAGAATTTAATGCATGAATGTGTGTAAACATGTTTTTTATTTCCCCTTGATATATGTGTAAGTGTACATGGTATTTAGCAAGATTCTGTTGATGTACACAAGTTATGATATTGCAGAAGGGAGTGTGATTTTATTTTTTCTTGAGAGAGTTTGTATGTAGTTGTGGTTTTAATCAAGTTTTCTACTTAATTTGTCTTTTCAGGTCTAAGTATAAAATTCATTTTACATATTGTACATATGACAGTCATTGAGAAGAATAAGCACAAAAATGTGCATATTTAGTCATTTGAAGGTTTACGGTAACCATAAACTGTTGTTGTTGTTTTTTTAGATCATTTACCCCAAAACAATAAGTTGTAAATTAGGCCATAATAAATAAATTGCTAGATTCTCATCCAAATTTTTTCAAAAATCGAGGCGGGCAGGCGGCTTTGATTTCATATTTTTTCAATTTTGCAGAATTTTTATTGATCTGGTCAATCGATTTATTTTATCTACAACACCCGAATAAAAGTCATAGTAAAGGTTCAATTATCTCTTACTTCACATCATCACCAATCTTTTTCAACCCTCCCCCCTCTCCCTCTCTCTCTCTCCCTCTCTCAAAGCTGATCAAAATTGGAGAAACTAACCACTAAATAATAAAATTTCAGGTCTAATTCCATGAAAGCATTCATTTCAAAAGAATTACTTGTAGTTATTTCCATAATCCATATGCATGTGATTTTTTTTCTTTTTCATTGTATCTCATTTTATGTTTTGTTTCATTTGACAGGAAATATTTGAGAAAATTTGCAAAAATTAAAAATGTAATACATGTATTAAACTGACTTGTGCCGTATGAAGGAAATGCATGTTTACAGATTTAATGATGACATAATATCAATAATTTGCTTGTACCATGAACATTTCTATTAAATAAGAAAATAATTTTTGTGACATTTGTTTTTATGCTGATTGAAGCAAAATTTGGTATACTAGGAGTATCAACAATTCATACCCAGCTGGATGCATTAACAATAATATTGATTAGTTGCAATAAATGTTTTCAAGTACCAGTAAAAAAAAAAATTGACCAAAATTACACATGCTCATGTGTTTATGATATTTTTTAATATTTTTTCTTCTTGGTTGTAATAGACTTAAGAACCCTCTCTACACTGTACACTAAAGAGTACTGATTCTAAGGTATTTTTCTGCAGTTAGAGTGGTTTGCTCTTAGATCTAAATTCTAAAAAATTGCAATTTACAATATATTATTCAATTTGTAATCAATTGAAGTATTCTTAACATTTTAAAAGGTCAAGATAAATTAACTGAACGTGTTAATAACATGTATTTTCTCTACTGAAGTAATTAACAATGATTTCTATTCACTAAAACTGTGTTGTCTTTAAACATTTTCCCCGGGGGTAAATGCCATACACCATTCATTGAAAAATAAATAACCTCAATAATAACTCCTGTATACAATATATTTTTCTCAATGTCCAAAAAAAATGTGTAGAGAGGGTCCTTAAATGGAAATTTGAACTAAAATTTGTGCATTTATCACGCAAATATTTTTTGTGTGTAATTGCTACCACAATTCCATGGAAAAATGTAAGGTTATCAAGATTTTATTGAGAATTAAAATTTACTTGCATCTTTTTAAAAAAAAAAAATATATAGCATTTGCCTTTGGTTAAGAATCTGCACTTTAACTCCATTATGGAAGTGCAACATACTTGATGTGAGGTGATATCACTGTGACAGTCTTTAACTGAGTATGTCAAATATTTATCTTCCAATTGATATTGTATCTTGGAAATTTGGAGAGTTAACATAAAAAAAAATATTTGAGGGTATCCAGAAATATATACTTATTTCAGTGGTAGCTCCTGTCAAACAGGTTCCGAAGGTTCAAGTGAGCTTTTCTGATCACATTTTCTGTCAGTCTGTCTGTAAACTTTTCACATTTTCAACTTTTGAAGAACCACTGGGCCAATTTCAACAAACTTGCCACAAAATATCCTTTGTTAATGAGGATTCAAGTTTGTTTATTGAAAGGAAACACTTTCAAAGGGAGATAATGACAAGAAACTGAAGAATTTTTTTTTTAAAAATGGCATCTTTCAAAACTTCTCCGAATCCACTGGACAAGAAGGCAAACTTTTATGAAAGTATCCTCAGGTAGTGTGGATTTAAGTTTGTATCATGACCCCAGGGGATAGGGTGGGACCACAATGGTCAACCAAAGTCTTACTTTGGAAAAATAGTTTTAAAGTCTCATGAACATCAAAGCCATGATTGGTCAAATATGGTATCCAAAGGAAGGTCTTATCATAGGCACTCCCCATCTTAATTGTTAAAAAAATATTTATAGATCTACTGTTTATAGTATAGTAGATATATATATATTTTTTTCAATTAAGATGGGGAGTGCCTATGGGTCTTATCACAAGGAGTAAGCATGTGAAATATGATAGCCATTTAGCTCCACCCAATCAAAACTAATGGGTAAGATTAAAGTTTTCCCGCAAACAAACAAACAGACAGGGCAACAACCATATACTCCCGACAATTCTATAACGTGGGCATAAAAATATTCAGGTGAGCTTTACAGCCTCAGTGTTTACGACAACTCTGAAATTTTACGATATAAAAACTAAAGTTTCTTCATATTATTTGACACTAAACTTATTTGAGTTATTTCTTTCTATGAAAATATATAGACAGAGACATATATATAAAACTAACAACAATATTAAAAAGACAGATATGCATTAGACGGGCACCAGTTCATTTTACGACAACCAGAAAGAAGTTGATGTCAACAATATCGTGGCATTTCGTGATTTGTTCCTTAATTTAGCACCCGAAACACTAAAAACAGTAGCATATAACACGTATTTATAACTTCTGATTAAGTTAGACACGAAGGACGAATAACAGGAATTGTAATGTTGAAGAATCTGTCACTGATTGAGTAATTTGACGGAGAAAGATCAAGGCCAAGTGCAGGTAGTCAATAGGTTTTGCATTATTGGTGTTTCAAGTAAAGCTGCTGACACACTGCTCAGTGCTGTATATCTTAGGCCTTATTGCAGAATCCAGCAGAAGACATACTGAAGACAAGTATAAAAATATTTAGATAAGCTACAATTTTAGGACTTGCCCCCAGAGTGTTAAGAAATGTTTAATTAAAAAAAAAATCATTATTATACCATGTTTGCTTACTGTCTGCAGTTGGTACATGTGTATTAATCTCGGTGGAGATTCTGTTGGGCTAGATATTTGGTCAAACGCCCACAGTGGGCGTCTGACCAAATATTTAGCCCAATCGCCACCGAGATTTCAGTTGGTATATTATTTTTAAAATTCATATATTTCTTTACACTCAGGGAGCAATTAGCTGTGAATAAGTATAGTTTGGCTTTACAATTTCTATCAGGACACATCTATGACCATGATGACATGAGTGTGTGGCAATGACAGCAGCTTAGACAGCCTAGTTAGTTCTCAGGCAGGCAAAGACAAAACTTCAGATGAAAGCTAATGTTGGTCAGGCTATTTTAAACAGGCTGCAATTTTCTATATTTTTCTATTGTTTTCTGCTATCAAACAGTGCAAAATAATGCAATATACTGCATATACTATAGTCCTTTAGTGTGTACAATATTTGGTGGAATTAATTTTTGAACAAGTTGGTGGAGATTAGATTTAGCGTTCTTACCTTCCTATCTATATAATCTACATGTCAAAGACATTCAATGCAGTACACAAATTCGTGGAAATTGCTTTCCGCCAAAGCCACTAATTTAAAAATGAATGCTAAGCTTAATGTTATATGTTAGCAATAAGTTTATGGGTATTGTGAAAATTTAGAATATACGTTGACATGTGTTTATAATCCTTCTCAGTTATATTTAAAATGATATGTTTTGTTTTAGATGAATGGATTGGAAATAAAGCATAATGCCCATAGACAGAAGAGCTGGCCTACAGTTGGGGCTGCTGTTAATGGCAGTCCCATTACAATACATTGTGTCTAAGTACATGTCAACTAATGAATCTCAGAGAAGCTATGCAATCAGAAAGTGAGTGTCACTTTTTGTAACTTTTAAATGTTGCAATGCATGATAACACCCTTGTCAACGCGCAATCGGCAATGCTGATGCGATAGGCAACACCGATCGTTAAATTCAACTACGTGAGGAAGTTGGGGATAAATAAAACAATATTTTGTCATATTTCTTCGCGATTTTGCTTCAACATTTCTGACTTTTGAGGTGCAACTAGACATGTTTAACACCTTGAAAGTCCTTTGTGCATTAAAAATCACCATATCATTTGTAAGTTAAGTTTTCCTTGAACAGAATTGGCCTAACGTCACACACAAAGCTCGTTTAAGTTGTATTTCTTACCTTATTACGTATACCTCACAGTCCAAATTGCACACATGCAATATTTGAAATGGGTAAATCATAAATGTTTCCGATTTGAAGTTTGTCATCAAACAGAGAGCGTCAAAATAACGGTTTGAATTGAACACATGGCAAATGTTTTGGCGATTGGCAACAACTCTATCTGGGATCGTACAACGAAGAAAATATGATAATATGCAATTGTGCAACTTGAAATTTGTAAAATACTTTTTATGAAATATTGTAATAGATAACCATGTGTAATGGTCAGAAAGATAATTATCTAAATTAAATGTTTTCTAATTTTATTTACAGCTGGTTACACTCCAGCACACACAATACTGTTTTAATTTACCACATACAGCACTTTCTTCTTCAATGTTTTGATCGGTGTTGCCGATCGCATCAGCATTCACGATCACGCGTTGACAGGGGTGAATAATGTCACACAAAAGTGTAAAAAAAAAAAAAATAATAAAATAAAATACATGTAGGTCTACCAGGTAGTTTTGTACCACTGGGGTCTTTTTGCAGTCATTTGCAAAACATACATGGAATTTGAAAAAAAAAAACATTTATTTAAAACAAACTTAAAAGTAAAAAATACAAAATTTACATTGCTATTTCCAAGCTTAAAATATGAACATGATGAAGAATTAAAAATTGTTGTAAGTATTTGAGAAAAGAAGCTCCAAGTAGAATGAATTGATTATGATATCAATTAAGATTCTAACACCCTACATGTGAGATACATTCTCGTTTAGTTTCTACAATATTTATCTCAGTTTCTAACCTGTACACATCCTTGTTTTAGTTTGTTCCACAGTGCTGCTGGGTTTAAGGAGAAATATTTATCATGGAGGTCGTGGCAGCAGTGGTGTATGAGCTTCATATTTCGTGAGGAGCCCCAGAGCTTTGCTAGTCAGGATGATCTGAATGGGGAATCCCCCGCTGTAGAGGTGCAAAAATTCAAGGATCCAGAGGGGTATTTTGGAGGTAATTATGCGAGTGACATTACCGTAAAATCTCGAGTATTGTGCGCATTGTTGTAAAAGACGCACCCCCAACTTTGGGGGTAAAAATCCTGAAAAAAACGCTGGTCCTATGTAAAAAGCGCATCCCAAAAACGCAGAAATTGGATGTGACATTACTTTTTCTAGTACAGTAACTTAAAATAAAATAAAGAAAAATTTACGAATCACAAACGAAAGTAGAACGTCAGTTTTTTTCACTTTACATATTCAAGTGTGCATGTATGAACATTTTAATTTAATCTTTGTAATAGTTATCTAACAAGAGGTAATAATTCTTGATTATTTTCTTTTTAATTATTTCCAATCCAAGCGTGTTATGAACTTATGCTTACCGGTAGAATGCATCTGTACCAAGCACGTGTCAGTACGTACGTAAACAAAACTGGGTCATACCCAAGCGATATTAATGTCGAAAATTTGGCTTTTAGTAATTAAACAGTTCTTGGTATCCATTGATAATTTTCTTGGTTGAAATTGACTGTTTTTACAAATACGTTTATATGTGCTTCCACTGCCTAGCTAGTGTTTTAATAACGCAGGTGTTGAAGTGATAATTGTTATATAAACAATGGTCATGCCACTCATGGTCTACGTGACAACTTAGACTGAAGTTAAATATAGCAATGACGCGGCAATAGAATCCCTAACAATTTGTAACTCGAATTACATATCTTAAATT
>PRKT01000889.1:166212-184950 GCA_003671525.1 Saccostrea glomerata | reverse complement strand
ACTAAGCCATATGCCTACATAACGTAACATAGAAAATCAAGAATATAAATCTTGTTAAATTTATTACAATTTGCAAAGAGAATGGAAAAATTGCTACGAGGATGCACTCTAGTTAAAAGTTAGTGTTCTTAGTAATTAAATTCTCACCGTGATTTTAAAAAACATCTTAGAACAAATTAAATACAAATGCAAGTGTAAGCTTGCTGAATGTCAAGATCTGTATTCCTCTTGAATAGCCAGCCATATGTGACTGCTTAGTGCAGTGGTTAGAGAGAAACTATTTAAACGGACGTTTATTTCGGAAAACAGTTCGAATTATGCTCTGATGTTTTGATTTTTTTTATTAGTTTTTTTTTTACTTTATATGTAAATCGTTATAAGAATATTTCAATGAAAATAAATATATGCATGAAATAATAGATCCATTACAAAATATATAGGAATCACTACCAATGTTAAACATTCTATGTATACAAGCTTATTAATTTACATTCATTGTCCGGTCATATATTAAAGTAACGACACCTGATGTGCAGTAAAGTAAAGAGCGAATTTTTTACATCACTTGTATCCATCCACGAAGTAGACAATTGGCAACTGTAGAAATTGAAGACCATTGTAAGGAGCAAACTAACTTTGTTTTATACAGTACATGTACCAAATCTCTGACGAGTTATCTCTCCTGGCTCTTGGTGCAATATATATAAACTTTGCTCTGTTACATAAAAATTATGTTTATTTTTAAGTTTCCAATATGTTTGAGAAAATTGTCGATATATACACAAGAAGTAAAAAATTTAATTTAAAATAGACATCTGTTTTAAACTCCACAGCTAGGTTAAGGATTCTCATAAAGCCGCAGTAATGCACATTTGTACATAAACGTTCTAAAAACACAGGCACAATCCATCAAAAATCTCAAAAGTTCAACGATATCCGCTTAAGGACAGATGATACAAACAATTTTTTTCTTTGAAAAAGATTAAATATTATGTCGCAAGTGTAGAAATGTGGATGGTTCTTAGATTTTGTTCTCCTAAGAACTGGAATATGAAAAACACTTGGAAAATATTACTAATATTTCAATGAAAAAAAAACAAATATATACAAATCACATTCAGTAAAGGTTTTTTCTTCAGTTTGTATTACACTTTTAGCACCAAGATAACATATTCTGAAATTTGTTTTCACCTGTAAAACTTTACTGAATGTAATTTGTCTATATTTGTTTTTTATTGAAAAATTACTAATATTTCCTAGTCTATTTCATTTTCCAATTCTTAAAAGAAAATATCCACTTTCTAAACTTGTGACATGATATCAAATCTTTTTCTAAGAAAAAAATTGTTTGTGTCATCTGTCTTTAATTATAAAATTTATTTATGATTTTTAGGCACATGTAGCTATTGTCCTTACTATTATGAAAAGTGCTGGGAGCAAGTTCTGCCTGTTGCATTTTCCCGTAATTTTACATTATTTCGATTCGTATAATGCAGATGTAGGGATTTTATCAAGAGACAGCTAAACTTTATCTAATTCCAGGGCATGGGGAAGTTGCTCCCAGAAATTTTCTGGATAAGGAATTTGTCTTTAAAAACACAATCATTTTCATAATAAATATGTATCCGTACATTGTTTATCTTTTACGATCTTTGTAGCCGTACACATGTTTTTTTTCCTAATTTTAACCATGTCAGGTGACAAACAGCTGATGTAAGTAAAGTCGCTTTATTATAACATGTATAACTCGGCAGACAATCCATGCATACATATGCAGTAGTAGAACTCGATCCAATTAAATTTAATCTCATCCGGATATAAGTAATATCACATTATATTGATCTTGTTTAAATACTTCAAGGCGGGTTTCCTACGTACGAATTTAACATACCTGCGTCAGACGATTTAGAAAATTTATTTTTTAAATATAAATATTGTATCAGAATATGGAGAATATGACAAACTGCAATCGTCAGACGATTTAGAAAAATTATTTTTTCATATAAATATTGTACCAGAATGTAGGGATATGACAAACAACAAAACTGTAAAATAGGAGGATTTGTTGTATACCCGGAGTGAGGACAATAAAGTACAGATGTACCCAGGGCCTGTAACGAACCCAAAGCTGAGTCTAATGCTATATTTTAAGTCACCGTTAGCATCTATTGTGAAATCTTTAACTGTGAAGCATTTCTTCTGTCAGCAATTTAATATCATAATAACGCAGATGGAAGCTTTAAGCAAAATATTTTAAATTATGATAGAATTGCTGTGTTTAAATCATAATGAATATGCCCCTTTTTGCAAATATGTAATAAGAGCTTCCTGGAAAAAAATCTTATAGTTTAAACAATTTTCTTTATTTCTTCTAATTGACTACTTTTAGATATTTGAAAACAACAAAAGATGAATTCCTTCATGTTCAAAATACTTATTTAACTGCATAAATCAAAGAAGATATTTTATGTTCATAAATAAAAATAAAAATTTATATTTCAGCTCGTCAACATATTCTTAATTTGATAGAAATGTTGGTACATACGCCACAATGAATTGTATAGAGAAAGAAAAACATATATCGATCCACCTATTGTTGCATAAAGTTATGTCGATTAAATGGTAGATGATAAAAAAAAAAAACCCGAGTCACACTTCAATGAATGAAACGAACACGTTTTCATTTTTCATTCAAAATATCACAAAAATGTATAGTTATTAATCTGGGAATCATATTTATTTATGTACCATCTGCCCTTTAGGGTGTTTATCTATACTGAAAGGAAAAAGAAACGCATAATAGCATAATAGCAAAAAATATTTAACTATTTGGCCGAAAATTATGAAAATTGGTCAGATCTGTATTTTGGTTACAGTGCACTAAAATCGATGATCAAAATACGTCAACCATGAAATGTATGGTGTCACGTAGGGGAAATGATAAAAAGCTAAATACACGTGCACGTTGATGATGACAATTTTGTGATCACATTTTGTAGTGCCAAGAGATGCATTAGAGTTAAAGACATCATTTTCCGATATTTGCAGTCAGTATAAATTTCTTGCAATCATGGTATGGATGACGGAAGTTACATTGGGTCTAGTAAATGAGTTGCATAAGTGAATAAAAAGGGAACAACATGTTGCTGTGCAGTTTGTTTTTAACTTTTCAACCAAAACAGGTTTTTTCGGTTGTCAGAGAGTAACTTAAAAGTTTTACAACCAACCATGAGGGTGACGTTGGCGCTTAACAACGTCACATCAAGATAGGGCTTTTCATCATGCTACCTCGGTTATTGTTAAGTCATTATCACTGAAACCGATATTTTTACGGCAGGCAATCGTACTCATATTTTCACCCTAATACTGACAGAAACTCTCTGCTCTAATTTTGTACGCAAGCTTGGCATCTTTACATCGATTTTACTCTCACATGCGCACGTACGCGCCGTATGCGTATTGTTTTTAGCATTTTCAGGCTGAGAAAATGTAGCCAGTATTTGTCGCTACTTCCTTACAAACATTCACGTGTACCAAAATCAGCTTGATTCTGTAAATTCTATCCTAAATCGAAAATTCGTGGGATTCATTGGGCGGGGGGATTCGTTAGCTTTGGAATAATACAGCTACTTTCAACCATTAATACTACCGTCGGAAGGCTTGAATGATAATCCCTGAGAAAGATAAATTCTCTGGTGAACTCAATGCACAAGAAAATCAAGGCTGTTACTGATGAGCAAGTGAGATGATGAGAATTTTTATTTTAATTTTGGGGGGTATCGACATATCAATTTCAATAACTCAGGAATTATCAATCAAAATCACACAAGATTTCGGTTACTTGTTGTTTAAAGTTGAATTATAATGTTTGATAACAATACTGGAAAACATATTGGAAATAAAAGTTTTAATCTTATTCTTAAGTTTATTATGCGTTTCTTTTTCCTTTCAGTATATTTGTTTCAGTAAGTTATCAAATGAAATTCAAATTATTAGAAATGAATTTTAAAAATTCTCAATAAATATGGTTTAAAATTGAATATGATTGTTCATAGGTTTTTATAAATAGCTTTGCAATTTTTAACGGCGTAAATTGTTCCAGCACGATATTCAAAAGCTGTGTGAAGAGGAATGCTCCATGTAGTGTCACTGAACTCTTAGGAGTATTTGATTAAAATTTGTACAACTGCTTACTTTTATATTTTAAATTAACAAAGAAAATTTAAATATTTACAATGCAACTGTGCCAGGACTCTTTATTTCCTTAAAAAAAACCCCCTTAAATTATATTACACAAGTATTGATATTCTTAACAATTCATGATTAAATATATTTCACAGATGTTTGTTTTCACTGACGAAATTTATGATAATTTTATCCTGAAGGAAAGCTAATGTGCATGTAGCTATTTCGAATATGTTTAGCAAAAAATGCAGGTGCATTTTTCTATAATGTAACTGCCAAAGACGCCGAATTGCCCGCAACCTAGATCTTTATTAAAATAGATTTTAGAGAACAAAATATGCCGTCCACTTTTTTTCCACGCATAATTTAGATGTATGGTGTAAATGCCGTAGAAAACATGATATATGTTTTATTATTTTTATTCCAACTTTTAAGTAATTTCGAGACCTTTAAGTATGATTTTTTTCTCTGTGCTACTGATAATGAGAACAATTTCCTTGGCAATCGACATAAGTATTACACTGTAATAACATAAAAACACTTTCTGTTATATAAAGAACAGAAAAAAAGTTTTAATATAAGCAAAAGCATTTTCTCTATAAATAACTACATGTAATATCTATTTTGAAAATGGCGCCTACATATTTGCAACTGTGTTATTTCTTTAGAAAACAGTGTTGCTTGAATTTAAGACGGCGCTTTGAGGCCCGCGTAATTATATATTTTCAAAGATATCACATAATTATGTTTATATTATATAAGATGCAGAAAAGAAAAGGCAATACCTATACAACAAAATGATGAGTCATACTCTATCTATGTAGTTAATACAATACTGCAGATAAGATGATTCAGTAAAATCTTGATTTCACTTTTCTGCTCCTTTAAATATCAGGGCCAAGTCATAGATTCGTGGCTTAACTGAGGTAGAGGACATAAGAAATTAAACTTTACATTCTTATCTCATACTTTTTTTTAAAATTTATTTTATACCCAGCTTTGTGTTATTTGTGTCATTGCCAAGAAATAATGACAATTCCTCTAAATTACTAAAAGAAGAGAAAGTTATCTAAAAAAGGCTATTTTTGTCACATGTAAGCATTCGTCTTCAAACATTACTTGTTATTTTTTTTTTATTTACGAGACATTTGGAAAATAAAGTGCTAGTTAAATAAAAGTATAATTTTATATAGAGAATTTCAGTGCAGAAACGTTATTTCCTCACTTAATTTGGCATCAGTACTAGTGAGAAAACATCCACTCAAAATCAGCAATAACAACAGAAAAAAGCTATCAGGATATATACAAGCGAGCGAATCAAAGTTTACTTGAATGAGAACAATATGTTAGCTTTTTTATTTAATCTACCGAGTCCAATTAGCATGTAAATCACTGATTTTTTATGAAGAAAAAGATAAACAGCATGACACACAAAATCATGTTGAGAATATCTGATTATGTAGCTTATTAAAGTTCAATATTTCTTTACCCTTGAGTGGTCTTACTTTATACAAATGTATTTGTCATAATAAACATGTACATGACGTCATATGTGAGAGGTTGATAGGTCATACACAGGGAAAGTGGCTTATGTGATATTCATGAGATTTTCTATTTACTTGAAAATTATGTGAACACACAATATATCTTTATAAAAATATTTTGATCACAGAATTAATGTATTAGCCATTATAATCGCCATTAAATTGAATACTCGTTTGAGAAATTGAAAATTTGAATTTGAAGATTTTTGACACTGTTTGTCAATAATAAATATTTTTAAAATTATTTACCAAGTACACAATGATGTCCATTATATCTGGGTTTACATTCATGACAGACGCCCGTTTTGATGTGACAGTAAAGATGTAGACAATTACTAGGGCAGGAAAGTGAACAGTTTGGTCCATAGAATTCTGATTTCTTGCAACCTAAATGTAAAATAAGACTTTGTTTAAATAAAAAAAAACGAATTCAGAAAATACATATGTTTCTTTTTTTATTATATTCTAATAAAACTCGTCTGCACAAAATTAACACGCTATTCTTAATCATTGGGACCTATACGTTTTTGAATGAAAATCTTAAGATATGTATCTTTCATATGGAATTTTGAAGCCGAAATTATTTTACCTAGAGATTTCATCAGTATCAAAAATATTCTAATTGCATTTGAGAGATCGAGTTGCATTATAAAATGTATGTGTGAAAGTAACGTGGAACATACCTAACACTTCCACCTTGCAAAAGGCATTGAATTCGTCATCAGAAAACTGACTTGCAGAATCTGAGTTTTGTAGTCTCTCATTGTAGTAAATAACGTATTGTCCTTGTGCAGGACACGTGATATTGACCACAGGTGGTATTGTAGACCTGTTGTTGTTTGTGTCGTGGAAGCATAAATGTCCATCAAGTCTGTTGGTTGTGTTTGAAATGTATAGATGAAATCCTTGAAATCTAAAGACGAACTTGTTGGGGAAATCTGGGAAAACATATACCCTTAATGCATGTAAATATTCCATGTCAGCGAAAGAAAATAATCATTAAAAATATTGATCACTCCATCATATATAGATTTTGTGTTTTGTAATAAAAGAAATATCAATGATATTGGATAATTATGAAATAATTTAACTTTTTTTCATATAACCAACACCAGTCATTTACAAGTGATATTTAAATCAAAAAGTTTATTTCCTGTACAACGATAAAAGACTTAGAATTAAGATCTATATTAAAAAATATAAATGAACTGGGACATATGAATATTTCCAGAATCAAAATGCATCACTGTGATATGACAAACTACTGTAATTTTTCAGCTACTGATTAATAAGCCATTTTATTTCAATATGCTATCTTATCAATATACTTGGATATTGCGTATTTTTTATCCGTAGCAATGAATACATGTATCTGGAAAATTATTTCTTACGATATCTTTAAAGAACCAACAATATTTTATATTTTCAATCGTGTAAATGTGTTGTTTTTTTTTAACGTGCCCCTTTATACTTATTTATCGCGTTAATTTTGAAGAAGTCATGTAGCATTCTTTGAAATTCGCTGCGTTTTGATTTAGCCCACTTGTGAAAAAGATCGAAAATAAAACGAGGCCGACAAATGTCTTTGTATAGAGTATAATCTCTGCCCTGATTTATCATGCAATATGTACTGATAAAGGGCAGTGTAGATAGTGATGGTAGGTATACATTATCGACGGCGACAAATGACCGGGCGACGAAATGTACCAGTTCGATCAGGATACATGAAATAGAATAGGAAAAAAGATAATGTAATTTTGACACTAAATTTGCATGAAAATCTGCGAAGTGACGTTTTGTAAAATGAGAGTTAAGCACATATTATCCCAAGCGACAATAGGTATATATAACTTTTTCAACCGTCGAAAATATGTACCGTAGTTGGACACTTTTTGCATTATGGTTATATTCTCATTGCCACCTAGGACACTGTGTACAGGCCTGAAAATATGCATTGAACCCGTACCCTGCAGTAAAGAAGCAAAGACTGTAATTCAGGGTACCATGAATGATATTTTATTCTATATATATTAGGAAAAAATAGTCATATTTTATGTCTATTTCTTGGAGTACTGGGATACTGAAAGTAGGTCAAAAGAAACTCGTACTCTCAAAAACTATTTTTAGCTGAACAAGATAATGAAATTTCATTATTCATTCTTATTAGGAGTCAATTTATTCAAAATAAATATGTTTAACATAAACATCATTTTTAATCTAAATGTTTAGACTAATTCAAAAGATTAAAGTGACCCTACCTATGATGTATGCTAACTACTAATCTCAAGTTCACCCACCAGGTAGCAGGTCTCCGATTTCGTCTTTAGGCGCTTGAATTATTTTTCAGTAGATCGACCACATCACCTGAGGAGTGCATGGCATAGTTTTTCGGAATGTAAGTGTTTGTCTGCCATCCTTCTTTTCGTAAAGCAAGAATTTCTAAATGAATAATCTTATGAAAAGTCCGAATAATAAGTTAACATTTCAAATTAAAAAAAAAACAAAAAACATAAAGACATTTGAAAAAAGTTTTATTGTGATATGTGAGAAGGATATGGAGATAACGAACAGTATTCAATCTCAAAGTCCATAAAACAATACAAAATAAGAGCAGAGCAAACAAGGACCCCCGAAACATCAGAGGTGGGATCAGGTGCCATGGAGGAGTGAGCTCGAGCATCCCCTGCCGACCGGTCACACCCGCCATGTGCTCCTTGTCATGATCAGAAAATAGCGAAAGAAATTGGTCGTCAATTCAGTGTATAAATAATGAACTAACAATTGGTATGAAAAACGTCAGTCAGCATTTGACTTAATGCTTAATTGTATTTTCAGACAAGGTCATTGTATCGACCACAGAACTTACGAAATGATGACTATAAACGAGACTGCTGATATTCTTGTTTCATAAACTTGTTTGTCAATAATTTACCTCGTTTCAGAAATTGTTCATAAGTAGAGCATGCTCTTGCGTATCGAATCAACTGGGATATATACACTCCGTATGCAGGTGATGAAGGTATATTGCTGCATAAGTAAGGGAAGTTGAAGATAGAAAAGTGACAGTCATCACGTTTATCATATAGTTTGGTTGTTAAATTACCATTAGCGTCTTTTCAAGTAAAATATCCAAGTATGAAACAGAAGTGTCAGACTGTGTGGTATCTTTTATCTCAAGCTCACCAGAATTTATCGTATCGACGTAGGAATGGAAATTACCATTGTTAATTGACAATTCGTCGTCGATATATCTAAATGTCGAGTTGAAGGCCACAGCAAGTGTTTTCTTCTTTTCACGCATAAGATTTTGCATAAATTCTGCTTCATATGAATATAAAAATAAGTCTGCTAATAACGGAGTGCAATTTGTACCCATGGGAAATCCAATAGATTGTTGGAATACCTGGTCTCCAAAAACCACATAGATATTGTCAATCAGAAACTCAAGCATCTTCTTGATGTCAACTTCAGAATACTTATTTGTGCAATCAGAATCTGTTTTAACAAAATAATTTTGTAAATGACCAATGACGAGGTAAGTAAATTTACGAGTTCCATTTTTATTGAAGAAGCAGATGTCAATGATATCAAAAAGCATTGATTTTAATTTGTCGTTGGGAATTGTTTTGTATAAAAATAAAAAGTCGTAAGTTTTTAAGCTGTTGATTTTCGTAAAGTCTTGTGATTTCAAATTGTCCAAGAGTTCTTTAGAATTTTTTAGTATCCACATATGATGCACACCACTTCTTGAATATATAGTTGCACAGTACGCGTGAAGTTTTTCCTTCACTACTGTCAATATCTTAGTGAGGAGTAACGAAAGAGGATTGGTTGAACATTTACTGGAACCTGCAATATATCTTTGATTGTAAGGATTCTTATGAAGTTTCGGAATCCATTATACAAAAGGTAGTTCAAATTCCCTTTGGCTCAGTGGAATATTAAAAGTATTCAAAACTGACACGTGATTTTGAAGAATTTCTTCCTTCGAAAGGGAAGTATGAGTATAAGTAGGATTACCATTTGTAGAATTAAATCCAAGTTCTTCTAGAATGCAATTTATAAAATGAACCTTACAAACGAAGACAATGTTGTTACCTGCTTTTCTGGCAGAAACCAGTACGTACTGATCATGTAATCTATTTAATTCTTTTTTCACTTCTAGTTTATTGAACACAGAAGGATAGATGGTTTTCATTTTGCCCCTCAATCTCCTAATACGCGACTTCAACATTGATCTAAAACATTTTATCCATTCTGACAAGGTGTCAACGTCTTCTTTTTCATATCTGGCACATCGTTTGGCGTAATTTTCAATAGAATCTATAATATTTATGAAATTCCGACGCCAGTTGAAGGATCGGGGTTCCCTATATTTAGGACCTTTTAAAATAAGTGATTTAAGGTCCCCATTACTAACTATATTTACGTCACCTTTAATAACGTGTCCAGCAGGACTATAGTTATAAGGCGAAGAAGAACATGAACACGAAGGAGGATTATGTTTCAGATAGTTGGTATCCAGGCCATGTAAAGTGTTTTTGTAATTGAAAGGTTTGGAAGCAATGGTCGATGTATATTTGTAGGAAATACAAGGTGTAGTTTTTAACTTGAAATATGGTGGAATACAAGATTTGACCTTTTTGTGATTAAGAATATTACTTATATTAACCGCGTCAATTCCTTTATTGGCATATTGAAGTTTAAGGAAAAGACGGATTGTTTTAACTGCATTTTCTTCCGTGAAGCGTGCAGGACTAATCTTTGATAACTTATTGGATTCACATATTACATTGAGTGCTAATGCATTTGATTAATGAGAAAAAGAGGTACATGCAAATTGTATAAAAAGCGTTACCTTGTTTTATGCAACCTTATGCAAAATGTATAAGAATCAATTACAAATGCTCGAAACCGCTCACACTAGGAAAATCTATCTTTGTCTCTCTGTCTCTTTTAAATAATTTAAAGATCTTACCGTAAGCAAAAGTAATCGTACTTATAGTACGTAAAATGAGTGACACAAAGATAAAAATCATTATCGGAGGCTTCTGAAAATTGTTTCAATGTACGAAGCAAATCAACTTCATGTATAAAATGCTTCCTATGACACTTTGCATCAAGTATACATACAGTATGCTTCAAGGAATTATTTTTCCATGAAGTTTTTCAATAGATCTACGTAATGTGCCTTTCCACCATCTTCATACGTATATTAAAAAACAACATCCTTTTCTTTGTATGATATTGGATATTTTAAATAACTAAATGGGCTTAATTTTTACAACATGAAACTATGATGAATGCCAATACTGAAGAAAATATGTATAACATCCGTTCGGGGTTTACAACAACATTTTTTTTTCATTTAATTTATGGAGCTTTTCACAAGGTATGGATTTCAAGGGAACCTTAGACTAGGTTGCATTGTTAATATTTTCAATGTTTTATAATTATTTACAGATAAAGACTAGTTAAATGAATAAAACTGAAATGAATACTCTTAAGATTTCAATGACGGTAGCATTCCTCTTCAAATCACGACAAGCATCTGTTTTTTTTAACAGGATACGGGCTTTGTTATCGTTAATATTTACGTCTTCCTAGGTGCAATCAATTTGTTAAACTCAACATACTCTGTATCTAACATGAAATGATAAGACTTGTAGTCTGGCTTTGCTATCGACATCGTTAAGTTTATTGATAACGATTTAATTTTTTTATTATATAAATATACACAAAATTAAACTTCTTTCAATTATTACAGATAATGTTTACTTCATGGTTGGTTTGTTGTGTCTTTCGTGAATTTTCCTCTGATATGGAAACACCGCAAGTTGTAGAGAGAGGTCTAGAAAAATTACTTTTGTTCGGCCCATAGGGTTATTGAGCGGTGGGGATCATTTTCTTCCCAACATCTACTGAAACGGCATTCTATGTAACTGCAGATGGATTGATATGTTTTGGTGTAAATTGCCGGAGGCAATCCAATCTCCACCAAAAAGTATACTTTACAATCAGATACACTGTACTTACACATATGACTACACACAAGAATCTAACACAACTCAAGTGACATGTATTTCAATGCAGGTTTAGTCAAGCACACACAGGTAACTGTTTGACGCGGGACACATACATGTATGGCTTCGCACAAGCATCTACAAAAATCAACGTTACTTGGCGTGAAAAGTGACTAAAGTCGAGGATGTCAAGCACACACAGTTTAAAATGCCTTCACTTACACATCAACCAAAACCACCAGAATTCGATATTTTCCAAGGCGTGTGAAATCTAGCACACCTAGTTAAATGGTCATAAATACACATACAATTCTATAAAAGACACAAAAGCATTTTCTTGCTAAATTACACAGAGCCTATTTTTCAAATCTGGTATTGAAAAAAACCCTTTTTTTATAAATATGTAAATTGTATCGATGTAAAAGTCATTTCTATTAACCTGTACATAGATACACGTCAAATATCCTACCTTCTAGTATTAAATAAATAATGCTTTGCCTGATTTGTATCGTGTAAAGATTCCTATCCTGAGAAATCATGTTATTTTTATGTTCAATACATGTTTATCATGTTTTTGATCTATAATTGATGAAGATAATTTAATGTCATTCTAACATTTTAAATTATTCATCCGTTTAAATTGTTTTTTTTCTAATAAAGATGTTAACTTGTGGTAGATAATTCTGAAAAAGAAACTTTATCAAGAAAGCCTTCATTATACCTACACTGCAAGAAAATTAAAGACCCTGTCTACACCAGTGCAAAATGTTTGGACATTGTGAAAAACATACTGTATAAAGGTGTTGATATTGAGTTTATCTCTACATTTCACTACATGACACGTGCCATTTGGCTCCAGAAAAAAATATCAAACATAACACAGTATCAGTAAATAGATATCACTATTGTTTACTTTTATAGATAAAATACATGTATATAACAAGTGCAATTTATTTATCTTGGTCTTTTAAAGTGTTGAGAATACTTGGATTGATTACAAATTGTGGAATATAATGTGAATCTCTCTTTTTCAGACTTAAGATCTAAGGGCATATTACTCTAATTGTAGAAAAATACCAAAGAATCAGAGCTCGTTAATGTGCAGTGTAGAGAGGATTCTTAAATGAGTTATCCTCTTTTTAGATACATTATTTAGAAACAAATGAAATACATTGTCACTTTTTTAGGTAATTTCATATGAAGTTTTTAAATATTTAAAGAGCCAAATGGCACGTGTCATGTAGTGAAATTTAGAGATACGCATATTCTGATATATGCGTATCAACAACTTATTGTTTTTAAATGTCTTTTAGATATGAATCAGTAAATCTCCAAAATTCTCTTCTAGAATATTTCAGAAATTTTACTATCGAACATATGTTTGTTGTACGGAATTTTTTGTATTTCTTGTGCATGTTTCGAAATTTTTTTTTGAATTCAGATGATAGAAAGCAGATTTCATTTCAGTATGTCATTATTATTGTGATAAATCCTGTGTTATGTTACTTTAATTGCACCATTGAAGGATCTTGATATTTTAGAAGTGTGACATTTAAAAAGTTCTCTTTCTTGCTTATCTTGTATAGCTTTTGTATATTGTATTTATATTTATATTTCATAAGGTGAACACTAAGATTTTTTGTACTGGTTATATTCAAATAACTACAGACTAAAGAAATGAGAATTTAATTCGTTAGAAGTTTTTTTTTTCCTTTGAGAAATAGAAGAAAATAATCTGGCCTCCACAGGTAGGGCTATAGATAGTCTGTTCCTGACTGATATTCTTCCTCGATATATCTTTTAAAGTTAAAATTACATCTGATTTAATATCTTCTTGGTACTAAAGCACTTTCATTTGTAACAATCGCTTGACTACCTCCAACAAATACATTTCTATTATTAAACATTTTTTATCTTATGAATTTACATAGCAACAACATTTTTTTTATTATTATCATATTATTTCATTATCTTATCTATATTACAGCTGTAATCAGAATTCAAATGAATTAAAATTTGCCAACATAACAAATCGTAAACCTGAATGAAAGAGGTATTGCAAAATTATAACCCAAAGACGCATTCAATAGCAAAATTTTCCCTTGAATGGTTTTCATCTGGTTTCACAGTATCAGATTGCTTTAAGAAAAATATTTTACGATCTTAAATCTCATAACAAGGAAAACAAACAATGCTATCGGTGATACAACATATTAGATTACAATCCGTTCGGAGGAAAGTAACGTGATTCCGACAGAACTACATTTTCTTTATGTTTTATCACTATGTTCAGTAAATTTGTTCATATTTTCTTTAAAATCATAATTTTGATTTTATTTTATAAAGCAATATGATAAATGAATAGATTTCAATTTATTTATATTTTCATTTTTTGATAATTGGCCTGGTTAATATGCAATTTTCCTCTTATTTATGTCAAGACAATAATGTGTCATGCATATTGACAACTTGAAAATATACATAGCTTTAAAAAAAATTAGTATACTTATAAAGTACACAGTACAGTAAAGACGTGCAATGGAAATATCGACAATATTTTGTTATTTAAAGGTATGGCGATAATTTTTTTGTACGTTATTCATATAAAAAAATTGTAATCATGGTTAATAACTACATACCGAGGACGATTAGATTTATATTAAGACTTGTCACGTAATGCGGCAGTCACGCGATTTTAGCACATTTACTAGCAGTATTGATGTTACCTATAGATTTCACTTGTGCAAGGGCATAACCAAGTTAAAATTCCAAGTTTAGGTTATAAATATTTTCAACACGCATTGCAGTTTCTGAAAAAGGCTGCGATCCTATCTAAATTCTGCAAGTTCGTAGTTAAAATGATATTTGATTGACCGAATGCTGTATTTTGTGCTGAACAACGACATGTAATATTGATATGATTAAATTATTTTTAAGATTTCATCAGGATCACAGAATTTTTAAATTACCTTAATAGTTTTTGAGTTGAATTGTAAAAGCTTACTATAATCCATAGAGTATATGTCCTTGCACTAGATTGATTAATTAAGACCCCCACATTACTCTCCTATGTGCTTGCGAACAAATATACGGCAGTGTCAATTTAATACGTAATATACAAAAAATAAATATTTAAATAAAATCGTGAAGGAGACATTGAATCCAAGTAAATGACCTTTAGACTTTTTGTGAATAATATTTCATTTAATTTAAGAAATATTACTTGATCTGCCTCTCACTGCATACAAACTACTTTACGGTTTACAAAATGATGTCATATTGATAAGTGTATTGCGATCAGTGACTTATTTATAACTTGTTATGTGGGATTTAACTAACGACAAAACAACATGCTGCGGTAAGTTCTAATGTACTTTGATGATTTCTTACAGGTTCAATTAGCAAATCACCTCATTTTGTGGTATTTTGAGGAATTGTTGTATGACGTGTATTTTGTATGATGTCATAGTTAAGTTTTCCCGTACAAATTAGGCTCCGCCCCTTTTTGTAACCATAACTGTGTTTCTTAACACTTTCATTAAAAACCTCATCACAGTGCAATATTCAATTTAATTGTCACAAGTTTTTAATCAATCTCTCAAGTTAACTTTTAAAACTGACACAATGAAAAGGGTGAATGTAAAAAAAAAAACAGATCTAAGAAATTCTACATATCTTATATCAGCAAATCAATGACTGCATGGGTGTCAAAAAGTTGACTACGGTGTCTTTGAAAAGATTTCATCCGGAACTGGAACATCTCATTTGAGTTCTATGTATGGATCAGGTAAACAAAATAATTCTTCTCCAGTTTAGAATAAAAAAAAGTATTGTTTTAGCAAAACCTTAACAAAACCTTAACTCAGTCCTTAAAGCGCTTGTTCCGTAATCGGAAGGTCTTGTATTTGAAATCAAATCACGGCTGCGAATGACTTAAGTCGATAAAAAAACTGGCAGCAACTGACCCTTTGCCATGTTTTCGAACTTTTCATGTGGAAGTTGCGGATTCTTCAGACGAGTCTTTGAAAGCTTATCTATTAAAACAAATAGATTTGATATCATGAATGAATATCTGTAACAAATGTTTATCAAATTTGATACCTCAAGCAAGTTATCAAAGTGAGAAACCATGCTATCGCTTTAATTTGAATATTTTTATTTGAAGCCCATGGTGCTTTGATTGTTTATTGCTTAACGTCCCATTTGGGAATTTTTCACTCATATAGAGATGTCACCGTATGTATGTGAGGGGCTTTACATTCTGTCTTATACACAGCACACAGGACCACTTAGCAGTGATGGATCTTTATCATACCAGCGCCTACCCTGACACGTGACCTATGTTTTTAAGGCCATATCCAAAAGACTAATGACTTTTACTTCTAATGCAAAGCGCTTGGTGATGGTATAGTCACCACCTTTATTTAAATCTCAGGTTTTGTGTCGGTAGTAAAAGTAAAAGTCGTAGATTCTTTCTTTAACACAGAGGTTCCTCTTCACGGTAAGGAAGATAAAGATCCTTCGTTGCTCAATGGCCACGCCTTGACGAGTAAAGGCATAAATCTGAAGCTCTCCAACCGCATATATTGCAAATATAAAAAATTCTCCAACAGAACGTTAAACTACAACAAGTCAATCATTGTTTGAACATGTCACACATTATTAACATGTATATTGAATATATAACTTTCTTTTCTGTCAACAAATTAAAATTTAATATAACTTTTTCTTTCGGATGCCTTTCAATTCTACTAGTGTATAATCGTTTGTAAATATTAACATAGGTAAAAAGTTGTATAGATGAGGATCATGATTGACAATTTTAGCCGAGGGGATTTCTTGTTTTGTTTTGCAGTATTAAATAAGTTTATCTTTGAAAGAATCAGCGGTTTTTTTTTCTTTTTTTTTTTACAATTTCAATGCTTATTTTTTTAAAATATAATTTAAAATTTTGAAAATTCATGAGGATATGAAATACAAGGCTTTAAACCGTCGTAAAGCATTGTAGTTCACGTCCTCATGAATTTTTAGAAATAAAATTTATTTTTCACGCAAAACAGTTCTGACGATTTCGTTTTGACGTAAAGAAAGTAATGTATTATAACGCATTAATGAAGATATTCATGTTTGTCAATGGTAGTTCAAAAGAAAATGTGCATTTTTGTAACTTGCAAAGAATCTTAAGGAAACATTTTTTGGATATGCAAATATTGCCAAATGAATGCGGGTTATTATTATTCAGATGCTACCATGAACCTTAGTATAATACTACCGAAGGTAGATAATAAACTCACAGCATCACCAGATAAAGTAATATTTTTCTATATGATTGTTGTTTCTTTTTTTGGACAAATTCAAAGTTGACTAATCGGGATGTTGATTTTTACGTTATCTAGCTTATATATTGATTTCATTGCATATTGGAACATGTATTATTAAATTTAAATTGGCACTCTTACTTTATTTTCATTACGCTAAAAGAAACTATATATGAATTTCAAATATATGATAATGCTTAACCATAAAAAATATGTTTGATTTAGCATGGAATTGTTTCCTATATCTTATGACCGTATGATACCCTGCACCTTGACACATTTAAAAATCCCATGCACCTCTTTTTGATTAAGAATTTTATATTTTAACCATTGCGTTCTTAGAGTTTTTTTTAGAGTACCATTTTGATGATATATCATAGAGTTATTCGATATACATATCAGATATTAATTATTCACCCATAATGACATTTAAGAAAACAATTACTTACCCCTTTGTTCTAACCTTATTTTTTTATATATATTTATCAAAATGATATTAACACCACCTTAATTTATATTGAAAACATACAGCATGCCAAAACGTACAAAAAGAGAACAGATAAAACTATTCTACAAAATAAAGAGAATGTTTAGATTGATTTCCTTGTAAAGCAAAACGTTCCAGATACTTAAATGTGAATTAATTTGCATGGAACTTTTCTTTCATCAATATTTTTTTATCACAACCCATTATAAGCCTCGCAAAACGAAGAGAAAAACAATTGTTTACCAAGTATACATACATAAACTAGTACTAGTACTTAACTACCAAACACTTAATATATACAGTGTTACATGGTTAATTTGAAATATATAAAAAACGTAAAAAAGAAATCCGGAGCGTTGTGAAATGTGTCCAGTCTATCGGGTGTGCTCTTTATTTTTTTTAATCACGTATATAACTATGCTTTTTTGAGAGAAAACAGACAATGTGCGCTTTACTACAAGGAAATAAAAAAGTATACAGATCCAGGCTGATATACACGTAGGTCCCCCCCCCCCCCCCCAAAAAAAAAAGTATCACTGAGGCCGAGGTACTCTCCCTTTTGATCTGTTATTTTGGTTTTCTGCAATACAAAAAATCAAAATATATAATTTGTCAATGAGTAGTTTTTCAAAACAAATTCATTTAATTTCTAAATTTGAATATATATTTTTTTTATATTTAGAATATTAAAATAATTAAACAGTTGTTGCACACAGTTTTGGCTCTTGTTTACCATCTGTATAAAGTCAAAAATATTTCAAGTAATTTTGTAAGTGTACAGAATAAATATAAATTTTTACCGCTTTTTTTCAGCGATTTTATGAAATATTGAAATTCGTCCCTCATCTAAAAAAAATTCACATATTCAATGTTTATTAAATATCCACTACATTTCAATTAAAGTGATAATGATTCCTTGGAGACTTAAAATGTGTGTAGTCTAATGTCACTTAATATTATTTGTTTCATTCATTCGTCTTAGTGTGAAATACACGTAACCCACCATGCCCCATTTTTCATATAAATGTTTCCAAATTAGTAAAGTAATCATAACACAATATATATATATATATATATATATATATATATATATATATATATATATATATATATATATATATATATATATATATATATATATATATATATATATATATATATATATATATATATATATATAT
>PRKT01000889.1:147088-164933 GCA_003671525.1 Saccostrea glomerata | reverse complement strand
AATTAATTCGTTCAATTATGTAAATCGCACTTCACCCGAGTATACCCGATAGACCGGACGCATTTCATAGCGGCCCGGATTCTTTCTTTAATAGTGTTCTTAAAAATTTCCAAATCAACATGTAACTAAGTATGTAAATAAATAGTGTTTAGTAGTTTAGTAGTAGTGCTAGTTGTTTTTTGTTTCGCTTTTTTCCTTTGTTCTTATGACTTTTTAACTCTTTTCTTTGTCCTGAGGAAGGGACAGGGCGTCCCGAAAATTTGACAATTTTTATTGTTCGTGTCGTTGGTCATTTTTAGTGCTTTATATATATATATATATATACATGTATATATATATATATATATATATGATATAATTTCATACATACTTAAACATCTCGAGAGTGTTACCTTTTGATTATTTTCAGTGACAAATTGCTTCACTTCTTTTATTTCCTCTTTAATCGACTAAAATAAGAAAAAAAGAAGAATACTCATTCATATTCATATCAAAAATTGACACAAAAATGCTAGTACTATTTTCTCCTTGAACGAAATGTAGTTCCGACCTAGGATTTAAAAAATGCAACGTCGCATGCGTGGAGTAGTGGTTAGAGCGACTGCTCCAGGGTCGTAAAGTAAGGAGTCAATCCTTACGTCGCTGGTTCCAATCCCACTGTGGGACGTGGAGACCAGTCCTTCGGATGAGACCGTATAAACCGAGGACCCATGTCACAGTAGGTGCTGGCATGAAAAAAAGATCCCTCACTGCTAAAAGGCCCTGAGTGCTGAACATAGGACAAAATGTGTAGCCCTCAACCGGCAAGTGGAGGCGTCTCTATAGAGTGAAAAATTATCGAGAGGGCCGTCAAACAACATACAATCAATTAATCATATAAAACAATAAATAAATATTCAAAAAGACAATTTTTCAGAATGTATTTATGTTTGCAATATATACCTTTTTAAAATACTCAAACATTAGTAAATTTGTTTGGCCAGGAAATTCCTGTGGTTTGAATTACCAGTGATAAAAACTGGTATTTTCCTTCCCGGTAAGTAAAAAAAAAATATCCAAACTGTAAACTACTAGCAAACACAAAATTTTACCAGCTGTTACTCATAATTAATTTAATTTTGCACAAAACTCAGAAATAAAATGCACATAAACATCGAAGATTGATGAAATAGATGTCTGCAATTTTGAATACATATATACATAAAACATACATAAAACATACATGTTTTGTGTATATTGCTACTCAAGTTATCTTCTCATATGTATTCTTAAGCAGAATGTGCTTCCGTTCCACCATCGTATTTTAGGACCGACTATGACGTTTCCAGAAACAAATTTCTTTTCATTTTAGTATAATTATGAAATTCATTTATTATAAATCTAAGAAAAATAATAATCTTTTATTTAATCCATCTATAAACACTGAAGATATCAAAATCAATTAAAACGATTATGTTGTTTTGAGAAATTGACTCCTGACAGTTTTGTGCTCCTGTTTTGGTAGATTTTATTAACCATGCGTAGAACTGAATGGCTTCTTTTTAGGTTTGGAAATATATATTCTACACATAATGTATGTGTACATGTAACATTTTTTTTTAGATCCTTCATAATTTACATTAGAAATCCTGGTAGGATACCAATATGTTCGCTGTGTGGACTGGTTTATTAATATACGGTTTTATGATTACTTCAAATGGCAAAAAAAATCAGGAAAGCATTATTTAATCATGAACAGGGATACAAGGTTAACATTTTGAAGAGAGAGAGAGAGAGAGAGAGAGAGAGAGAGAGAGAGAGAGAGAGAGAGAGAGAGAGAGAGAGAGGTACCGTAAATTGATCCTCTTCTTCAATATCAACATCCCTGGAAAAAAGTTTTTTTTATAAATGAAAGTTTTTTTTACTATACATTGATTATAACAATGTGGATTTTTTTCTGTTTCAGTATTGTTAAAAACATAGCTGCAATAATGTAGCATTCTCCTTTTTTTGGGGGGGAGAGAGAGCTACAGTTCCTTAGGATCTCAGTAATTGTACAAAGCGGGAGCGATTCATTCCCGCACGCATTTCGGCTCAAATTGTCAGTATAAATCGATCCAAAAATATACCGAACAATCCATATATCCATATTTTGCGCGTATAATTCAACACCACTACTTAAATTTATCCGCCATGTTTACTTATCTTGAATTTACAGCCAATGGGATTAAGGATCTATAGAGAGCGGAACTCTTTGGAACTACCTTATTTTAAGCTTAAATATCGTTGTTTACCGAAAAAGAAAAAAACACATGGAATTATTTTATTTATCGATGTTTAGTGTTACACTTCATCACAATTATTATAAACATCGATATATTTGCTTCATTAGATTATTCTAAATTTCAAGCGCGTCTCATTACGTCATTCGTGAACTGTCATGGCTGTTGAGTAGAAGCCACAGGTAAATACACAGATTTATTTTACATGGTTTTGCGTTAAATGGGCTGTGTTGTCGACAGTGAATAAAAATTTCGTCTTACTAGAAGTAAGTTGAATGCAGAAAAAAAATTATTCTGCCTGCAATCGCCCGTATTTAAAAAAAATTTTTTGAACCATTACGGAGATGCTGTGGAATTGTAGCCTTCTCCAGAAAATATCAGATTAAAAAAATCGGAGAGGGCTACATTATTACAGCTATCATAGACATAAACTATTACTATATCAAATTAATAAAGATAAATATGCACAACGATTTTAAAGCTTCTTTAAATCACACTGTACACGAGGAAAGAAAGAAACTATTTACATGTTTGCTCTTAGCGCAGCAATATCTTCCCGAATCTTTGTCTCCGTTAGTTTAACATCAAAATTTGTATCATACAAAAATGCTGAAAAAAGGTAAAATAAAATTATAAATGAAGATAAAAATATTTAGTACCTTAAATATATCAATTTCAATCTATATTTACACATAAAAACATAATTAACGTATTAATTCTGTTTTCTGCCTTGTTTTGCTTATTTTTATTTAATTTCTATTTTCCCCCGAAAAGGCTTTATCTACAAAGAATTTCACAAACTTCATAACACACAGCCTATGCATCTCTTTTTTTCTGTAAACTTATTGCTATAATATCTTATTAATTATTTAAGACAAAGTTTTGTATGTTACCCCTGACAAACATTGGATCCTGATTCAGACTTGAAGCTTGCTTCGTTCTTTTATGTTTACCAGATTCATCTCTATGACTAATTTTGGTGTGTTTTGCGCGCTCTCCACAGCATATCCAATATAACAGATGGAAAATACATGCAAGCATAGCAAAACCTTGCATGTGAAAGGGAAAGATTGACTGTAGACTATATTCTTCTAAAAAGTCATTCTGAAGTTTGGACCAGTAGAATTTGGATTTCACATGCACGTCGGAAAATGTGTTGCTGAAAATAAACGGATATGTGCATCAAAACACGTTTTTGCTGCAGAAGAAAAAGAATAAATCAATTTATGATGTTCACCTATATATAGCAATTAAAAGGTTAAGCATCATTATCACAGCCACAAATCCATATAGAGCCTTAAGATATATTGCAACGTGACGACCAAGTGTAGAGGGGCATCGCTCTGTTTCTCCACTGGAGAAATCCTCTTTTAAATTTGAGCAGTCAGGTTCCATTACTATATTAACAAAAAAGAAACTTTTAACATTTTTGGCATTGTGTTTTACTTTTTAAGATGGATATTATGCTCTCTCTCTCTCTCTCTCTCTCTCTTTCTTAAATAAATCATTTTCAATATTTGTTTTGAATCTGTTGAATTCTATCACGTTCTATCACTATATATAAATTCTTACACTTTTCTTCGTCTAAGTTCAACTCTCCAAACAACATCCAGTAACCATTGAAAATCACTTTTTTAAATGTGTCATAGGTAAATTCGGAATTCCCAGAATATAACATTGCATAGTAGGAAACATTGTAGCACGTTGTTATGACTGTCATTATTGCCATGAATTCTAACGTGTCCTTAATCTAAATGATAAAGGAAAGTAAATGGATTTCAGTTGTAAAAATACTGTCTTTGAATATTCATAGGTTTTAAACAAAGTACTCTTAATATACTTTATTACATTTCTCTGTATATAATAAAAAAAGATTTACATTACATTAGACGTCATAAGTTTTTGCTTGAAAGCCATTTACGTATATTTACCATTCTTTTAAAAATGACAAGTTTTGGTCCAAGTAATTCTGAGAAGCAGAAAAGATGAAGTACGCGAATGCTTAACAGGATGAAAGTTATAATAAGAAAGAATTTTGATGCTTCAAAAGTCCCTTCAGTTCCACTTCCAATCTTCAACAGCATTCCAATTGAGTAAGTGAGAAATGCTAGCCAATCCAAAATATTCCAGAAGTTTTTGATATATGAGCATACACAATCTCTGTGTTTGGCTATAAGAAGCTGAATTCAATAATGAAAATAAAAAGATTATTAAAGTATGATAAAGTACAAATTTGCATTAAAAAAACAAAACGAATAGCAAAACATTTTTCACCTAACTTGAATTGTAAACAATTGTGATGCATAATTTAAAAGAATTTGTGTCCCCCGCTTAGGGAAAAAGTCAACCATGCGCAGCTCATGGTGAGGGGGAATCGGGTCCCCTGACTGAATTTGTAGAATTATTAAATGTATACATGTATATATTGAAGCAAATAAAATATGCCAATATAGATATAAAGATTTGATTGCTTATTCTTTATTATGTGTATACAAGATTCTTTTGATATAGAATATTTATCACACTGTAATGATGATTTTATGAGTTTGTAAAAGCCACACCTCAAAAAATTTTCATTTTCGCATGCTGAATACTATCATGTAGTCAAAAAAAGTCTTTTGAGAAAAAAAAATGATCGTCCGGGATTCGAACCCCGGAACTCTCACATGTGAAGCGAGACACATACCACTACACCGCGAAACCGCTTTAAACTGGCGAAAATTATATATGCAAAGGTGACTCACATACATGTATACATGTATATTCACGTTCAATATTGTCAAAATTTTACAGAATGCATGGTGTCCAATTTAACCTTTATCAAACAGTTCTAATAGTTGTAATAAAAATATAAAGTCCGCCGAGAACTTTTTATACTTAATAACTCTCCTCATGCCCGTGTGATAAAAATAGCGACATGTAATCCAATAAATACTTATAAAACAAACGTTGCAGGACAGGACACGATATTGAGTAAAAGGCGACCTGGAAAATCTTTCATTTTTTTTATGATATAAGATCATTAATAAATCATTTATTTTCATCTACATATATATCTACCTTTGATAAAACCAGATTGTGTTTCTGAAGTAAGGGCATCTAAAGTAGTCTTTAATCTATAACTTAAGCACCAAGATATGGGTTTATGTGACATATTCAATAAAGTTACTGGTAGCCGGTTCTTTAAATATTGTTTTGGTTAGTCGCCCTAACGTATACAAGAAATAATGCCAAGTTTTTGGAAAATTGGTCATTCTTTCTTATAGAAAATAAAATTAAAAAAAACAAAAAACAAATGCAACTAACGGCGAAAGATATTTGCGCACTGTTTGGGACAATTTCTTCACTTTCCAACTTGTAGCCAGCGTGGGGCAGTTATTAGGGCATCTGCTTTTGAGTTGCGAAGTAAGGAGTTGATCCTTACGTCGCGGGTTCGAATCCCGCTTTGGAACGGGGAGTCCGGCCATTCGGATGAAACCCTATAAACCAAGGTCCCGTGTTCCAGTAGATGCTGGCATGAAAAAGATCCCTTCCTGCTCAATGGCCCTCATTGCCGAGTATAGGAAAAAGAATGGCAGCTCTCCACCGGCAAGTGGTGGCGTCTCCATATGAATGAAAAATTCTCAAGAGGGACGTTAAACAATAAACAATCAACCAATCACTTTTCAACTTTAGTAAATAATCTACCTTTCATCCACTTATTGCAGAGCAGACACATTATTAAACCAATATGTATATTTTTCCTCCTCTCAACCCATTATATTCACCGCTACAGGAGCTAATTGGCTTGAAGAGACGACTATATATAATGTATTTGGAGGTGTATGAAATACACAGCTTTATTTAAAAAATGTGTCTGGAGGTATAGATGGAAAGGTAGATGATATACCAATGTTGTAAAGTGGAGAAATTATAATAAAAATCTTGCGCCGTAAATTGCACATTTTTTTGCATAAAGGAATCTGTAACGTTGTGGATAAGACTAAAATATATAAAACACTAACGTTACAGTTCTGCAGCTAAATCCATTTTGACGTCATAAACAATTTTAACTTTCTTTTCCCCAACTTTAAGTCTCTAAAAGATTTATGTAGAAAATAAAGTATTTTCATGTAATTCAATTTGAAACCTCATGAAAAGTAGCCCCAATACCTATATTAAATTTGACATTATTTTGAAGAGAAGGCCAAGAATAATTTACCAATATTTGAAACTCTGCAGGCAATCTGGATACATTTTCTTTGTCTGGTATACCGGTAGACGAAACATCCCATATTCATGGCTAGTTTTCTTAATTTTTAATCGGAAATGACAGTTTTAATCATTATGATTTTTCATGTAGTTTACTGTAGATTCCTTTTTTCGTGAGGAATTTTTTTTTCGCGAAAAGCCTCTACAATGTCAAATCGTGAGAATAGTATTTCGCGAATGGACGGTTCATTAAGGGATTTCACATTGTTCTTAGCAGCATAAAAATAAAAGCGAGTAATTTTATTTTGCGAGAGGTGCTTCTTACGAAATTATACGATTATAATTATTCCACGCGTATACTTAGGAATTTAAAGTACCTAATTTTTCTTCCCTGAAACACCTTACTTGACCAAGTTTAAAGTTATAAAGGATCATAAAGGAATTTATTTCATAATTTTGATATTTTTGTAGGCACTTTACATTTACTAGATCTGACCTTAATGATGCAGGGTTTAAAATGAATGAATTTTTCTTGGATATATTTAAAACAGTTTCAAATTTAGTAAGTGAGAAATGCCAACCAGTCCAAAATATTTACGAGGTCCTTGACTTATAAATTATTATAAAATCAATGATATAAAAATTATAAAATATTTACAAAGTTGTATTAAATGGAAGGAATCATTTGCTACAAAAACAAGGTTGACCAATTTTTTGGGAAAGTAAGTTTCGAGAAATAAAACAGTTGCATACTAAACAAAAGTAGTACGTTATTGATTCAACAGAGACAAACTGATATGATGCATAATGGTATATGATAAATCCCATGCCTGCATAGATACAGGAATATGCACCTGACATTAACTCTATAATGTGTTTAATGGTTTAGGTAAATATAAAAGGAGCTTGTAATTTATGTAAACAAATAAAGAACGTTACAAATAATAAAAAAAGAAACTCACCTGTTTTATTTCATTGATGAAAAAACTTGTCATGCATATGATAAGGAAAACATCTACTTTTGAAATCCCTTCTTCATGGTCGAACAAAAGCATAACAATAAAACCACTGAGGAGAACAAATAATCCAAGCTAAAATATGGGAAACAAAAGCACGATATCATCTATTTTTGAACAGAGAAATGTGCTACTCTGCATTTCTTTGTCATGGCATTTAAAAACTCATAAATTTAAGTGTACTGCTTGAAAATCCGTAAGCAAAAGTACTAACATTGCATTGTGAAGTTTGACATTTGTAAGAAAGATAAAAATATCAATGACTAACTAAGATATAGACAAAGGTTGAGTACCACAGGAATAAACAAAACCTTTCAGTTAAAACTGAAAGGCAGCTTTCCGTGCATTTTCAGTGGCCATTCGGCCACTGAATGGCACATACATTTCAGTGACCTTTCAGTTGCCTTTCAGGCACATTTCAGGTACATTTCAGTCATTCAGCGGACACATTTCAGTCAACTTTCAGTGACTTTTCCGTTGTCTTTCAGTGACCTTTCCGTTGACTTTCACTGACCTTTCCGTTGACTTTCAGTGACCTTTCTGTTGTCTTTCAGTGACATTTCTGTCTCAATTTAGCGATTTTTCACTAGCTAAGTAATTTATAATCAAATATTTTTCCTTAACAATGAAGCAATATTTTGAATAAAGATTTATTTTTCAATCTTAATTGTTTCTTCTTTTTTATCGTGATTAGATACGGGTACCTTAAAATATGCTGAATAATTATAATTTCATAAAATAAATGATACCAATTCAAATGATTTTTAATTTTCTAATTATATTTAGAAAACAAAAATTCTTCTACTGATAAAAAAAAAAATGATGATCCGATAGTCGAATCAAAATTTAAATAAATGCCGTATAACACATTCTATAGTGCTTATACATGTATTTTTCATGGGAATATTTAGTTTTAAATAATGAGACAGAATGTGTATTATTTACACCTTTTGCGAAAGAACTAATATTATCCATTTCGTTTCTTAATTGTCAAAACAGCAGGATAAATATTTAGCTTTCGAAAAACATCATTTTATTTTTTTTTTACATAAATACAATAAATCATTTATAAATCATTTATACATGCCTCCTGTAGAAAGAACTAAATATTGTAGATGTTTAGCTTTTTGAATGATACTGTTTTAAAATTATTCTACTAATTAAGTTTTTAGAGTATTTACAACGATCTCAAATCTCTGACACAGGAACAGATGCCCGTCGCTGATAATTGTCATCATTCCGATAGGAGATGTGTAATTAATCAGTCTGTCCCCAAAATCCGCGCAACTAACATAGAATATACAAAAGATATAAAGATATGTACACATCGCAGCTCTTCGATACAACGATGAGCCATTTTGAAATGGAAAAAACACCTTATTTTCTTGTGTGTTAAAAAATCACCAAAAATATTTTAATTTCTAAAAAACAATAGCTATTAACCAGATTTTAAGATTTGAAATAAATAAAAATGATTTTTATATTGCATTTTTAAATCCCTTCTCTCTCTCTCTTTCTTTTAAAAAAATGTTTATAATGCTTAAATGCATCTGAATTTATAACACTTAATAACATCTGAATATCAGCCGGTTTAAATCTTATTAAAGTCCTATAAAAATGTGTTTAATACACAGCGGAAATAGAAAAGAAATGCTTCCTTTTGTAGTAATAATAACTTATCCAAAAACGTCGTGGGGTTCGATTTGTTTAGAACCAATGTCTTATCGTTCAATATTTACAGTTCATATCATTTTCTCTGCGTTGATGTCATGATAATTACACCTGAATGTTGATTTCGCCAAGTGAAAGATTAAGAGTCATATATGCATGTCAATCTTTTGCTGCTGTTTTGGTCTGACCTCAGAGTTATGGACTATTGAAATTGAAACGAAGACCTCGACTATCTTATTTTTATAAGCAAATATTTTTCATTTATATTAACAATTTTATTTCACGTAAATACGTAAGTATGTGAAATGACTGTATAGTTTGTTGGGCATGCAAGGGTCATCAACACTCAGCTATCATTAGGATCGATATAGAAAATTTGATCTTAGTACCGTTTTAATATGTATAACTTCTTAAAAAAAACTGTACCTGAAGTAATTGAATACCTGTGGGAAATATAATGTAGTTATCCATAATGGATTAGACTGGTCCGTATATAATACCAGTAATATCGCATGTGCCAGCTGCTTTTCACATGACTAGTTTAAAAATATAACTCTTAAGCTGAATGTAGGAAATGAGGATATTGCAAGAGCATACGCTTGTTTTTTAAGAAAGACATTGGCACACATCAAAAGATGTTTATTTCCTCTCCCCCAAAATGCTGGAAGCTAGCTTCTGCTGTTTGATAAGTCCTAGAAATTTTGTCGAAAATGCATACAGTAGCTAAAAATTTCTACTTCGCTTAAAGTATGTTATAAATAGAAATAATATTATGCAGATCAGGATCACCTCCGAGCACTTTGAAGATATACACTATATAATCTTAATTTACAACATTAAATTAATTTATGTAAAACATCTGACATGGCAAGAAGAACAACTCTGATTTTTCTCTTCGCCAGTTTTCTTGATTTGTTTTTCCCACCGTCCGACCCAAAGGCTTTTTATTTTTATCTTCTTGCCATGTTTGATTAGAGAAATAAATTGAACGATTTAAATCATTTTGTTCTTGTGTATAGTAAAACTGTATGGGCGATTTTTTATGCCCCACCTATGATAATTGGCTTAACAAAATGTATTTGTTAATTTTATGCACATGTTTTTTATGATTGTGTAATGTTTGTCAATTTGTTTAATTAGTATTTTTGCATGATTTGTCTCGTCATTCATTAGATCAAAATAAATGACAATTTTCAATTCAAACTCTCTTCATTTTGTTTTTACAATATCAAACGAAGCAAAACTATTGTCAGTGTATTTGCATAAAAGCAATAATCATTTCGTATTTTAGGTTAAACAAATAGTTTATGCCCTTGCACTTTTGATGGAAATCACTGATACGCGTATCGTTGTAGCGTTGTTCGAAATATTCCTTCTCCCTGTGCAGCTCCGATGCTACTAAGTAAATTCATATTCTATATTCAATATATTTAATGATTTACTTTCCTATAATTTTAATGATTAAGTGAAGAATATGCGATAATTTCATATGAATTTAAGCATTTTTTTTTATAAATATTAAACCAGTGATTCTAGTACTCTGGATCACTTGTGCTGGGTCATGTCAAGTCTGATGTCGTTATATTTTGACGAAAGACTTTCTTCTATTACCCGTCGGTACTGTTATTAAGTATTGTTATTTTACAAGAATTTATAAATGATTGATTAATAAATGAATTGTTATTTACGCGTCATCATGTCATTGATTTGATTTTTGCTCAATGCTGCTTGTTATTTTTTTTATCATGACGTCACAATAAAAGATCAAATACGGTGCATCAAGAATTACTCGACAGTCCTTAACATAATTTAGCGGCAGTTGGAAATGTAAGATGTGTATGCCTAAATTGGCTTTACCCTTATGCAAATTATTCCACATTTCAAACCATAGTTGATGCCCGGCATACCCAACAAAGTGGACAGTGCTTTCTTAATTATGCACCATTTTAAAAACCGAAATTCAAAGGACTACTACATTAATATATGTGCACTTTACTGTGGTCTCATGTTCTAATCTAATTTTCGTTCTAAGAGAAACCTTAATGACTGCACTTTGATTTGTTTCTAGATACTATGAATATGTGAAAAAATAAACACAGCCAAAAACAATCAATAATGAAAAGGAGAAAGTTATTAGAGAAAATAGGACCAATAAAAGTTTTGGAAACGGCAAAACTAAACTCACATTAGCTTTATTTATATAATAATGTTTTCGCTTCATAGTTTAGCTAGCAGCAAAATAACCTTATTTACTCAGAAAAAAGTATTTCATGAAAATACATTAATTTCTTTAAAAGACATGCCCTCAGGGTGATTAACCTAAGGACAACCCTCCTACGTACATGTATATTAAATAATATTTCTTTGTGAAGCATTGCATGTATTCCTTTAAAAACTTATAGATTATTTGCTAAGCTGTTATTATTCTATTATTCATCAATATCCTTACTTTTTTTTATTGTTAAACATTTTCATGTTACTTTTTTTTCTAAAATGACTGTGATATTTTTTTCTGAAAATCACTGGAAAAATTTATCTTACCAAAGTGTTTAAAACTTTCATAATTGGGATGCTGTATATTCTGTAAAACCTAAAAAAAATAAACATATCTCATTCATCATCATCATTGTTTTGATCACTCACAGAATATGTATATTTTATGTTCAATCTTTGTGAAAAAAGGTATCTGAAATTTTTTAAGAGTCATTCTTTGTAAGAATCAAGGGATAAGAGATTTGGCTGATTTTTATGCATGTAATGTTGAAACACCTTGTATGGAGCATTTTCGGAACTCAATCTTTTATTTTGAGTCCCGGTTGCCATGGTAACCAAAACAAGCATTTTGAGACCGTAAAGTCAGAACAACCTTTCTCATTTACCCCCCCCCCCCTTTCTCTTTGCCATGCTTTCACCTTTTCTGGCAATGTGGCGCTTAACAAGTTGTTTTTTTTTAAATTCAGTATATTTCAATATAATATTTATCTTGTTTGTTGAGGCAGAATTGATTAAATGATTTGGTATCTGGAAGATATTTTTTTTCAAAAAAAAAAAAAAAAAAAAAATCAGCTTTGAAGCATAGCGGTGCTTGAAAAGATTTTATAATACTTTTTTCATAGATAAACATTCTAATGTAAATCTTTGATTCATCATCCACCTGAAACAGTTCCTTACTCTGCTCTAGAATTGAAGAGTAAGGAGCTGATCTATGCGATGCAGGTTTAAATCCACTGCGGAGCGTGGAGACCTGACTTTCAAAAGAGAGACTGTTTAAACCGAGGAGCCAGTCATAGTAGATGTTGGTTCGAAAACATTCTTTCACTTCTCAAAGGTAAAAAATACCGAGGATAGAAAGAAGATACAGCGTCAAATGTAGCCATGTCCATATAAGTGATATATTTTCCAGAGGGATGTTAAGTAACAAACATCAACTAAACAATCAATTAAAATGTGATCCTCTATTCTATCCGAACCAACTCTTAAAATCATGCTTTGAAAAATATAATGTAGATTATACGATACAAAAATATGTTTTAAACTTAATAATCTAAAACTTACTTAACATGAGACCTTTCACGAAAACATTCCAATTTTCTTTCCTGAATAATATTAAACTTTGATTTCATATTATTTACCAGTTCTACTCCTTGGGTATGCTTTAAAATAGTTTGTTTAGAAAATACACAACAGAAATTCACGAATCTTTCACACAAGATTAAGCTTTTTAAAATTTCTTGTTTTTGAAAAGTTTTATATTCAATTTGTCGGCACGGCAAGGTATGTTATAGGAACGAGGACACCCAAAATATTAATTCAATGCGTAAATAACATCTTAAGGTCAAAATCTAATAAATGACTTTAGACTAACTTTTTTGCTGGATCCATTATGACGTCATAATCCATTTTGACTTTCTTTTTTTCCGTACTTTACGGCTCTGGTAAAATTACACAGGTACATGTATGTAATATTCTACTTGCCTATATGATATGATGTCATAGAAAGATATATGACGTGACGTTAGAGATAATTATTTCTTAAAATCAGTATCTAAGATTGATTTGAGGTCGATAAAATAAATGAATCAATATATGTAGAGGCATAATATAAACAAAATCGTGTCGATTCTTGGTCTATGTACTTATCACAGGGGTTAAATATCAAACTTGCGATGTCATAACTGTTGATCAGTATTAGCAGGATTGAAAGGTAACGAGATCTCATGTAAACAAACACAAGAAATCGGAGTTTAAAAGCATTTAGAATGAATATCAAGTGTGATTCATGAGGGAATAAAGCTTATGAATAAGGTATCCTGATATTAATCTACAATTTCTTTGTACAATAACAACAGACAGTGTGCTTACTTGTCGATTAGCCTTTCCTCTGCCTTTCGTGACAAAAAAAAGATGCAAAAGTTCAACACTACGTCGCATACTTTGAAATTTAATTTTTGTTTCTATCTAAGTTCTTATTCTACTGTTTTTGGAAAGTGCTGCTAAAATCGTATGGTAAACGGGGATTGAAGCATTTTTTTTCGAACTTATCAAAAAATTTTCGAAAGGTTTCGTCCGAAAGTGAGGAATATGTATTTCTGTGACAGGACAGTAGGATTCTAGCAAAATTTTTCATGGTACAGTACCGACCGAACACAACCTAAAAGAAAGCGAAGCGGGAGCGGACCCCGGGTTCGCTCTCTGAGTCCGCTTCGAGTTTGCTCGGGGTCCGTTAGGGTGGACCCCAAGCGAACCCGTAGCGGTCCCCGAGCGAACCCGAGGCGGACCCAGAGAGCGAACCCCAAATTCAGCAGCGGACCTAGAAAGCGAACGTGCGTTCGGTATTTCTTTACGGAGCTGTCAATCAGGATAAGCGATTAACCAATCAGCGCATCGACCAAAATGGCAAATTGATCTGTCAATCGGGATGAAACATCGATTGTGTTATGTTATTCGATATAAATCAAAACATTGCACATACAAGCAAAGCATGTGAATGTACAGTGTAAATCTATTATGGTAATTGTAAAATACTATTTAATATTTATTTATTTTTACTCTCCGGGCTATTTGTTAACCGTATATACTCGCATATAAGTCGGTATTTCGGGAGTTCAATATTGTCCGCGTGAATACACATTTTTTTTAACAATGGATGGCACTGTAGCTCTACGGTCTATCAATAATATTGTTTTCGGAGAGCTACACTTCTGCAGCTAAACTATTGTGAATACCAAGGACACTATTTTACATTAGAAGTTCGTTAAGATAATGCCTGAATGAAGATACACCTTTAAGCTCACCTGAGCCGAAGACTAAAGTGTGATTTTCAAATTTGTCTGTTGTTTATCGTTGTCGTCGTCGTTGTCAACGTAAACGTTTCACATTTATATTTTCTTCTCAAATACCACTTGGCCAATTTCAACCAAACTTGCCACAAAGTATTCTTGGGTGAAGGGAATTCGAATTTGTTCAAATGAAGGACCAAGTCTTCTCTCAAGGGGAGATAATTATGATTCATGAAAATTAATGGCATCTTTTAAAATTCTTCCTCTCCTGAATTATCGGGCCAGGTAAGATGAAACTCATGTGGAAGCATCCTCAAGTGGTGAAGATTTTTTTGTGCAAATCATGACCCCCGGTTGTAGAGCGTAGGCACAATGGCCAAAAACAGGATTATATATGAATATAATTATAGGAAAAAAATCTTTAAAAGTCGTCTTCCCCAGAACCACTAGGCCAGGACGGATAAAACACATGTGGAAGCATCCTCAGTTAGTGTAGATTCAAGTTTGTTCAAATCATGAAATGTTCTTGATTTTTTTAAGAAAATGGGTGAAATTAGGAATCTTCAACTATATATAAAAATATGAGACCACCCCGCGATCCCCCCCCCCCCCAAAATTAAAAAATCATGGATAAGAATCTTCTGAAACAGTTCTTTCATTATATAATCAATCATTTTAGATCAGAAGTTCGGGGCTATGCAAAATATTCAAAAACAGCTTCAATTTTTGGTCATTTTAAAGAAATTTTCAAGAATTGGGGAAAATGACGAAATTCATGATGTCATATTACATGGACAAGAGCAAAAATTACGTCATTTTCATTTGAAATGAAGTTACCAAGGGTCCAAGTAAAATTTAATATATTTTCAACTAAAACCGGAGTTGTTCTGATTTTTCAGAAATTCACAAGGCCAAAAGTTGGTCAAGGTGAATTTGTTCTTCATAAACTGTAAAAGTTTAAACTTTATTTAAACCATACTTATGGGGCTATTGTAAAAATAAATTCTTGGACAGGTAGACCTTTGATGACACATTTAATTTTTTTCTCAATATTATTTTAACTTTCAAAGTCTGAGCATTTCCTTAGTTTATCTCAATAACAGCAATGACTCTGCCTCATTATGACAACGATCGGATTTTGATCGGAAGTGGCATACAAAATATTGCGAATTAGAAAAAATAGAGAAGCACAGTAATCACTCCAGCTTTTAAAGATAAAATATTTTAATTGGTTATAAAACTTAAAAGATGATGTTGAAATAATATCTAAGATTCAATCTATTTAATCTTCTAGTATGTGTGGTTATGTTTTGATTATGTTACCGCCTATTGGATTGTTTGCGTTGTATTGTAATCCTTCCGAAATGTCATGCTCGTCATTTGACGCATCCGTTCTTATAATTTCATCCGCAAACAACTGTCGTGTTTTTCTTGCGATTAAATAAACAGAGTATCTTTGTTTTGTAACAGAATTAATTATATTTACAATTGATTCAATTCTAATTTCAAGATTTCATTCATTGTGGACATTTTTAAAGAACCTTATGTATTGCTATTCTTATTTTTTTTTGCGGATGCATCAACTGACACATTCGGTCTTGTAAATGATTTCAATCGTAGACCAGCTAGATGACATTTGAGCTATTGCTCCATGCCAAATTATTCATGATAAGGTATTTTAAAAGCCTTCGGAATGCCATTCATTCAATATTTCATAAGTGCTTTTCACACTTCTTTTCAGAAAATCGCATAGGTCTAACGCTATGCTGTTTTAGAAATTCAACCATAATCAACATACCGTTCAAAACAACTGCTGTCTAAGAAAATCAGCATCGGTAGCAGAAGAAACCAATGGGAAAGCATGTATAGAAAGAATTTGAAGCCCTGTAAAAACAATGTATAACAATGTTTAAATAAAATTGTTAATTGCAAAAGACCATTGCCTTATTCCTTTAAATTGTTGTTTTATAAAGCAATTAAGCTATACATTTATTATTTATTTGCTTCAATTGATTTTTGATCAACATTTGAGATAACTCATGTAATCCATTGATTTGTTTCGGTTGAAAAATGTAGACTTCTGAATTCTTGAATCTCCTCGGCATTGTTGACGCAGACATGCCGAAAGAAATTGATCACAAAGGGATATGATATGAACTCTTGGAATAATATCTTTTGTGTCTTGTTAAACTTCTAAAATCTATCTGCAGTTGTATTTAACTGTTAGGCATCTGTTTTAGCATTATACATAAGACTGCGGAACATTATCTGGCAAGATTGGAAATATGCAGCTTACGTCATTTCTATGTTACAATCAAAACACTTAATGATAGACAATGAAATGTACGGGTACAATTCGATAAGTTTGGCCGAGACAACATTGGATTGAAATTATAGTACGAAATTCATTTTCAACCCACCTGGGCTTTTTTCAGAAGCAAAGTGTGAATGTATGATCCAAAAGACAAATATTGATTTCCAAATACATGTTGGTTGAAATTTATATTGATATAAGTTTATAGCAAATAATATTACATGTATTAAGGACGCTGGTAAAAGTCATAAAAGATATATATAGTCAGTGTATTATATTTTCAGGAGACGACCATTTGATTCTAGAAGGAGAGGGGGGGGGCGTCAAAAATTGTTTAATCAGATAACGCTTTGTAGCAATTCATTTTTATAATGACAAAACCTCGTTTAGTTTTGTCTTCAATAAAAGATATTCACCTCAACTGACTCACACATACATAGATTACATTGTATACAAAACAGAAACCAAATATTTGTACCTTCAAATATTTCTTTAAAACGCTGGGTTGAAAATTCTGATTGATGTATTACTTTCAAACTATACCAAAACATAAGTTCTTGGTCTTCTGGGTCAATCAGTAATAATGTGCCTTTTAGCGTAGCTGAGGTGGATTGAAAATTAATTTCATACTAGATTTTCAATCCAATATTTTCTTGGCCGTCCGTGTCGAATTGTAATCATTCGAAAGGAACTAGGCTTTTCCGCATGTTGAAAAGAGCATTTCACTAACAAATAAAGATTTAAATTTACTCAGATGACAAGATACTAGTATTCCACTGATGGAAAACCACTTAATGTACATTGTACAACTATAATTCTTGGGTTTTTTAACTTAAAAAAATAGGGATAATGACCTACTTTTCGTTAGTTTACCTGCATATTTCTCGAAAAAAAAAATCACACTATGGCCAATAAATTATTAATAACTTCTTTAACTATGAAAGGAAACGAAATAGAATTGCTACAGATAGATAAACAATAAGATTTGTAGCCAAAAACTTCCTAATTTTTACGGACCACATTTCCCAATTACCAGTTTTCTTATTCTAACTGATTTTACATTTCATATTACACAGGGGCGTAGTATCCGGGGGGGGGCCAGGGGGGGGGGGG
>PRKT01000889.1:124134-134451 GCA_003671525.1 Saccostrea glomerata | reverse complement strand
TACCACGGGCCCGCTAACAATATAGAATGGGCGTTTATTCCCACTGTGTTCCAATAATTGCCTGAAAGTTATATTTCATGCAAATAATTTACGTGTGTGTAAAATTGACTTTCCAGCATCGTGTGCATAGTATTAATTTCTTTTTTTTTTTTTTTTTTTTAAATAAGAAAGTAATTATACGGAAAACTTAACAAATGTACTTAGTATTATAATTTAAAAAAATAATATATAACTTTTGTGCCACGGGTAAATTCTGTTTAGTGTCGCTAAATCAAATACTGGTTAGAGTACCAAGATCCATCAACAACACGTGCAACATCGTCAAGACGGTCCATCCGTCGTTTCCAATTTATAATTATTTCGATAAATATTTAAAGGATACAATCTGACTTAGTCCGACGGAAAAATGAATGTCAACAGTTCCTGAAATTCCGTGTTTTTTTTTGTTTTTTTTTTTATTTTTTTTTTGTTGTTGTTTGTTTGTTTGTTTGTTTGTTTTTTTTTTTTTGCATTATCTCAGAAAATAATTATCTCTATGACAGTTTAGATTAATTTCAAGTATTATAGCTACCATCATTTATTGTTCTCCGCTTTCCATAACTTCACATTTTGAAAAATATACAGGATGTTCACATATAGGTATGTAACGGTGTATTTGATAAGATATTTGAGGTGGCTCGAACTCCTGGAAAAAATTAAAATCATGGGTAGTTGTTTTGTGTCCTATGCATGCAGTCGGATGATTCGCTATGCATTATATGTACGTATATTCATGTAAAATACTGTCATTCCTATACCCCAATCTCTGCCATAGCCCAAATGATAAAATGTAAACTGAATTGCAAATGAATTTCTTAAAATATCTTTGAATGGATTGATTTCTATTTTACAGATAATCGCATGTCGTTTTAATACATATAGGAACTTTGTATGACGCAAGAGAGACATGTACGTTATTGACGTCGTCTTGCAAAATGAACGTCGGAACTGACGTTACTACCGCTTAAACACAACTTTTTAATCATAATTTGCCATGTGTTGCACGTAATTAGATATAAACAAGTTATATATTGTTAGAAAGATAAAGTTCTCAACTTCTGAGTGCGATAAACCTCAATTTAGTTCAAGGTTCGGCGAAAATCAACCAATAACGTACTTTGTTCTTTATTTAATAATATTTAAGGAATGACTCTAATTATTGGCCAAATTATCGAGTATAATATGGTTTGGGTCAGTTTACGCTTTATAATGCGGATTATAAAAAAGCGTAAACTGACCCAAACCATATTATACTCGATAATTTGACCAAGAATTAGAGTCATTCCTTATAATTTAATTTTAAAACAATTATTCAACTTGGGGATGTAAAATTGTGTTGTTTTTATGAGTTCAAATTTACCGCGCAATAATACAACCGTAGTAACGGAAGTGATGGGAAGCAAGGGGAGGTAAAAACTGATACATAGTTCTAGGAGCCATGATGCTTGTTTACATGAGGTAAGATCGAGTAACTCTTTGAAATTAAAGGTACATTCATTAAATCTGGAATTTTCCATGAATACCAAGGACTGGAAATGAGGGGATTGATGGAAACAGATGATAATGCTGGTTGTCAAGGGGGTGTGTCCCCATACCAAACCAGATTATACAAAATGTTATGCGTTCCTTTTTGGAAATCAACCAATGAGAGGCAAGAATAAAAGCAAAATTAAATTATAGAAAGATAATAATGTTAATGAGTAATGCATTTGATGATTTATCAAGCTCAACCATGCATATCTACATATCTTCATGTACTTTCAATTAAAATACTTGAAAGCGAAAGAAACGTCGTAGTTTTTATAAAATGTGAGATATCTTTTTTTATTGCACCAACCATTTTAACAAGTTTGTTGTTTTTAAAGGAATAATTATAAAATAAAAATCAATTAGATTGTCGACGTACAATGATCAGATGCATATGTACCCTATTTATGAGAGGTCCATTTCCCTTCCCTCGTCTTAAAAGCCTCACATGCACTGAAATTTTTTTCTATATGTTTTTTATTAAATGATTTCGGACATTATTTCGGTTATCCTCGAGTAAAAGAGTTCATCCTGATAATCATGTAGTTATGATAAAGCAGTAGATCGTCTGTATATGGATGATGCAAATACAAATATTTGTTCCACCTGTCTGTTTGCGCGGCAACGAAAATTCCCTCCTCCGCAAAAAAGCACACCAAAGAAGTTAATTCCAAAATTTATAATCTTTCATTTGTCTTGAATGCCATCCCGATTCGAATTAAGAAGACGTAAAAACGGAGATTTGAATAAAAATAAGGCGGGGATTAAAAAAAAAAATTGGGGCGAGCAGAGATGAGAATCTAGTGAGGTATTTTTTTTGGACTGCGATGGATGGGGGGGGGGGGGGGGGTCCTGTCCACAAGTACCTATAGCAAAGAAGTGAAATTATTTGCATCGGGATCGTTGTCAAAACTTCTCGGGCCTTTCCGACCAGCGAAAAGCTATCGGCAATCCTTTACTTATAGGGCTCCATTCAATCGTTAGTACACGAGGCATGAGCCTATCGAGGAGTTCCGAGTTGTGAAAAGTTGTTTTTCCGATAGTCAACCAGACGCCCGGCTGTCTTCGTAAATCTCCGATCAGCTAGTCGGAGATTTACGGAGACAGCCGAGCGTCCGGGTGAGCAAGACTATTTTTCCGACATCTCACGGAAAAATCCGAGATGATGAGTATTAAATTTTTAAAAACATTTATAATCTTATATTCTCTTTCAGCGGAATACTGCTGCCCCATCCTTCCCACTGGATTAGTTAGAGTAAAAATTCTTATGCAAAAGTGTGTAAAAGTGTGGAACTACTTCATAATTATATGGTCTTCCCTAGCATGTGTGGCATTAAATGATCCTTTAATTCTGAGTAGGGGAAAGCAATCATAAAAATACTTAGTATTGTATCTCCCTTTTATTGGAAGTATCAATTTCGTTTTATCGGTTGCCACTCAATCTTTTAAAAAAAATATCTCCTCGCTTAAACAGAAGAAAAATGGGGTAAGATTATGTTTCTGTTCGTTCGTCTGTACGTCGTTCCTTAGTCTGTTCGTCTAGCTGTATTTTTGTCCGTCTGACACAAAAATTCTTAACTTTGGTCATTTCTTTTGAATTAGAAGAGATGGAACTTTCATTTTATACATGTGTATAACTTGTGAAAAATAAATATGAATACATACTAGTATATAGTTTTTGACTCGTGATGAAGTTCGACGTACATGTAAGCTTAAAAAAAATAAACATTACATTAAATTGGCCATGACTTTTGGATAAGAATAGAGAGGGCTTCCATATTGAACACGCTTATTACACATGACAAGAGCTTTCTAAATAAACTATGATTTTTTTTACCTTGTGACCTTGACCAGGTAGTTTTACCTACTCTTCGAAAATGTTACATTTCCTTATAATTTTTGATTGAGAAGAGAAAGGGCTTTCAAATTTAACATGTGCATGCATTTCCTGTGACAAGATATTTTCGAGCATGCTATGATTTCTGACCTCTCTACATTCACGATATTTTTTTTTCATATAATGAATGGGCGTTCACACTTGACAGTACACTATGCTATGATAAATAATAACACATAATTCTCAAAGACACCGAAAGCGGGGGAGCACATTTCTTTTTATTTGTTTTTTTTTTAATGAAAATGCAAACAGATAACGTTTTAAAATCATGGAGAGATGACCGAGAGATATAAAATTTTAAGCAAAAGGTGTTTTACATGGAACGTTCTGTACCAAATGAACCGTCTACCCAATTTCCAAGAGCACTTTTTGCAGTTTAAAATTTATTAACAGGGAAAATATTTTCCTAGACTATAATTCGGGAACCCGATACATAAGAAATGCTTAAATTTCAGGTACATGTAACAAATCAATGAAATTTTCAATTTTTAATTTAAATTTGTCAAAGTTAACGTAAATCACTGATTCGTCTAGAAAATGTTAGTATGTCTACTTGGTATACCTCATTTTTACCCTACAAAATCTCTAGAACCCAGACCCCTTGCCTATTTTTGGCGCCCCCTCTAACTTCAATTCCTGGATCCGCGCCTGTAAGTGCACCAAGGTTCTTGCCGAAAGCCAAAAGAAAGCAACTGCGCTCCTTCTTTACCTCCAATATAACTCGATCATAAAAATTTAAAGGATAGGCTGTTTTCTTTTTAATAAAACCGCATTGTAAATACTGAGCAAAATCAGTCAGAGATTCTTGATTTCGTTGTAGGTTTTTAAGCGATAGTATGAAAAATTTAAGTACCGGACAGTGAGAGACTTCTAGGTTTCTAGGAAACGGAATGGTGGGAGGGGTCTTGACAGCTACCCCTCAGCTAAGAAATTCTAAATGATTGGTAGAAGTTTTATTGGTTATTTAATTTAGAATCCATTAAAATCTAAAAGTGTTTATTCAAACAGAAAATAATTTAAATTTAATTATATTAAACAATTAAATTTAGTTTGTAATAGTTATTTTCCATGAACGTATCGTTGCACCCTTACCATTTTAGGGTAAGGGAATCCATTATTTAGATTATTTTTTCATAATTGTTTAAAAGCGTTAAAGAAAGACCCTAAAAGACTTAGTAAATAATTAAACAATAAGTCAAAAGTATAAGACGCTTCTTCAGTAACACTAAAGTAAATAGCAGAAAGAGAGAGAGAGAGAAAGAAAGATAGTATAATATTTCCTTGAACTAATCGCTTGGATCCAGTTATCATTCAATGAATCGTATGTGGGAGAATTTCCACAACGCTGGTGATCTAATCGTTTAATCTTACAATTTACACAAACCATCGGTCATATATCGTCGTCTGTGCTTGTTGGGTGGTCAGTGAATTCAAAGTGACCACATCCGCGCAGAGAGTAGTAAAGTGAGTTTCATGAAGGAGATAGACCATGTTGAACAAATTTATTTTTCATGGACAAAACCAAAATTCTTTTTATCACAAATTACCGGAAGAATGCCGATCGATGCACACTGATGTACCAAACATTAAATACATGCACTCGCAGCCTTTGCAAAAATGATAAATTTACTGGTTCAAGATGTCTAAATTAATTAAAAAGTCTGCCAATTTGAACCTGTTTTATAAACAAACTTATGTTTTAAATGCGCCTTTTTGTCCTTTTTGCAATTTATTGTTATTGCCCTATAAACTTTTTTTTCGATGACACGACTTTTTATGCACTATAGCTCCATGCAGCATACATAAACAAGCTACAAAATGGAGAAAAGTAAGTGAAATGCATATTACATTGTTATCAAGAATGAGCTAACTGTTGAAATTAGATGAAAACTAAATTAATAAAAACATAGGTAGAATACTACTTATTTAGAAACCTTTACACACTCCCCCTTTTTGCTCCGGTAAGAATGAGCTAACTGTTGAAATTAGATGAAAACTAATTTAAATATTTAATATTTAAAACATAGGTAGAATACTACTTATTTAGAAGCCTTTACACACTCCCCCTTTTTGCTCCGGGGGGTGGGGTGTTAAGTTAAATTAATTATAGTAAACTGAGTCTTCAGTAGAAATAAGCCACCCTTCAAATTTTTATTTATTTCCATATCAAATATTTCCTTAGTATAAATTAACAATGCGTATGAGGAAATTGGTAGGTGTGGAAGTATTGCGTCGAATTATAGGAAAAGGGTACCAAATTCCCGGGAGTTTACGTCATTTCACGGTCAAACAAAATGGAGAAAAATTCAAAATTGTTACACGTTACCTGATTTGCTATGTAAATACATGTATTTTCATTTTAAAGTTAAAATATTAATGATTAAAATAAATGGCGGAATCCATCAAATTTATTTTTCTGTAACTACGAACATTTAAGAAAGCTGATCCACCCCCTGTATTTTCTGCTGCCGTAAATTGTCTTGCTAGCCTTTGGGGAATGTGGGTGATTTTAATCAATTACAGTTTTATTGACTCCATTGCTTTGGAAAACCGGATGGGATGTCTTGGCATGAGAATGATTTATATAATTATTAAGTCCGTGTGGAACTAACGTGAATGTACAGCCTTTTTCAATGCTGACGCCCGCTTCCAGCTAGAGAGCATTACAAACACCTGTAAGAATAATTTTATGATATCATGTCCTACTGCTCTCATTAGGTCATTTTCACCAACAGGAGGATTCACCGGCTAATCACTGATGTGCAGGCAAATTAGAACCAAATGCGAGTCACCTAACTAATTGGAATTTCTTTACACATTCCAGAGTATCTGTACATTTATATGTGTATTCATTAATAATATACTTTTTGCAATGTGTTTATGTTAGATTTTACTTTTTAAGAAATTAAGTTTTTGTTACATTGTAAAACCAACATTTCGAATGAAAGCATGTATCCTCCGTATTCAAGATCTAATGGTTTGGAAGATTCTGTATAAGTATAAAATTTATTTTGCTTGATGAAAGGAAATTTATCACAATAGCCCTGTTTTCTTTTGCTGTACTATTTCAAAAACATATTTAGATCACCATTATACCAAATTGAATTATTTTTTTGTTAGTCATTCTCGATCCGATCTCAATAATTCACATCCGGAATGGAATCAAATGAGTTTATGCAATGACCTGGTGTGCTTGCGTACGTGTAAGACTGTTCTGTCATAATCACGATAAAGCTTAAAATGTGTTAACAACTCTTGACCCATATAACTAGGGATCGTGTTTATGATATCATTAGATTAAGAATTTAGTATCTCATTAAACACCATTTAAGATGTGATTTGAAAACACAAGAAATGTATTACATCCAGAGGATTCTTACAGGCAGCTTGGCTTAATTAGCTATTTATGCAAGTCAACCCAGTTTACTTTACAATGAAATACAAGTTTACAGAAGTTCCAAACCATAATTGCTCTTTGCAATACATGAAACCTAAGGTACAAGTCTATTAACTACATGCATACGAATAAGAGTGCATGGAACGAGGGGAATCGCGTATTCTAGGAACAAAATGCGCAAGATATATAACTTCTTAAAATACTTTTAATAAATTTTCATATGTTTTTTTCTTTTAATTGGTCAGAAAATTTTTTGTTTTTTTTTTTTAATAATGTTAGGGGCGTTCAAGCAGGTATATTTTTTGTTATGCAGAAGCGTATTATATATTGCAGATGGATTGGAAGAAATTAAAAATGCAATATTCAAACATCTATTGCAATGTACATGTGTGATGTACATGTAGTAAGGCGGATACAGTTTTTCTTCTGAAATAGGAGGTGTTGGGGGATCAAGAATATAATAACGTTACAACTTGAACGTATCTCAGACAGTCCTAAACTGTTTTATTAAGTCAAATTCATAAGTAATTGTTTTATTTCATAGATGTTCTTAATCTTCTTTTGTCTAAGAATGATGTATTCATCAAGAAAAATGATTATCATGCGCCTATGAAAATATATTTATACTCGTTCACAAATGATTAAAAACATCATTACACGTAGTTTGATATTATATTGAAAAGGGATTAGTACACATCTATATACACCTAAATAGAAACAGGTGATTTACACTTAAATAATTTGGTAAGTCAGCTATTGCTCTTTTAGCTACCGAGTTAAAGTTTAATTGCTTCTACATGTATTCCATCCCCGTGTAAGAAACATTTTTTTTATTTAAGCAGTAAATACACATTTTTAAGCTGACATTATTGTTGAAACAATTATACGATATCGGATATTGTGTTATTATAAACCCATAGGGTTTAGCACAGACATATTGTTTGAACATTTTAAACTTAGACAATATTAATAACATAACCATTTTTAGTTTTTAGCAGTGAAAATAAAATGATATAAAGGGTTATCAAATCAGAATGTATATTATTAAGAGTTTTCACTAAGAGCAATAAATTTGAAGTAAATAAATAAAAGAGCTAGGGCTAGAACTCCTGTGGTACAGAGATGGGGACTGAACCCATAAATATTAGTAACATGTATTTACCTGCATTTGAGGGTGGTGCCATGTTGGGGTTCATAGGTCAACGGACAGACCTACGGACAAAGCCTAGGTTGTTGGTGATGGTGAATTAGCCAATGAAATGTTTTTTTTTATATCCGGGATCATGGATATCCCCTGAGCACAAAATACCCTGTTTTGGTCATACAAGAAAATTCCCGGATTTATTCTCAAATTACATCTTTTTGGCATTTTATTATTTTGAGAATCATTCTTAAAGTGTATTGGACTTTTCTGATCATATTTCAGGAACGAATATTTATAAAAACTATACGATCACGGAAAAATTGTAAATTGGATTTATTTAATAAACTTTTGAAATCAATCAACGTGTCATTGGCTTACATTATGCAAAAAAATACATACTGGCTGTTAAATAATTAAGATTCGCGCATAACTTTTAGCAATTTTGATATCCGATTTCCTCTTTTTTTATAAGAGTGTTAAAGTGTCTTACAGCTGATACGTTGCTTGTTTTCTTCATGTTTATTTACTGTTACAGTAGAACGGAAAGTTTAATTTTTTCTCCATATGTTATCTTAAAGTTAATATAATATATATAAAAAGATAATGTTGTTTTTTTTTTCAAATAAATAAATCATTTACAATTCTTTTTTTTTCTATTTTTACATATACAACTAATAGAACATAATATAAATGTTCACATGATTTAGCTTAGAAAACGATGTTTATTTATTTATTGTTGTTTTTTATTTTTTTTTTTTAAGATAGAATTGCGTAACTTATATCTTATTACTGCAATAGATTAATGTTAACTTTGAAGGCAACTCATAAAAATTATATAGGCAATGATAAATGAATTCTAAGCAAAGTTTTAGCACCGGAAAAATAATAGCAATCAGCTAATTCAGTTGATCATCAGAGCCGGTACTACACTGACCTTGACCGTCTGATATGCGCGATGGACTCTGCAGGATACAGACATGTTATGCCAGAATAAGCCCGCGCGTGTTACAACACCATTATTTGAATCGAATGAGAGTCGGAATTACACATCTAACAGGAAGTAGGGCCGCGCATAACATTGTTTATAGTAGGCATGGAAGATACAGTGTATACATCAAAGCTTTTTAATGGAATATGCAGCAACGGAAAACTACCTGAACATGTGCTGAATGGTTATAGAGCTAAGGGATTCATTTGACCATAATGCTTGGAGAAGAAAAGGACTTATTTAATGTATTACAAAGAAGACATTTGGAAGAATCGAAAAAGAATATGTAGGCTTTACAATGGTAAGTCGCATTTATCTTAATAGGTAATATGAAGAATAATAATGTTTCTGTCTTGATGGATAGCTTGTTGATGCAATGAAGATCATGTTTTAAAGTATCAAGATAAATAAAGGAACAAGTACAAAATGGTTTATAATTTTATGAAGCCAGCATTTGGTTTCCTTTTTTTGTGTCCTTCCTCTGTCAAGTTAATTTTGTAGCCCCCCCCCCCTTCCGAAGCAAATACTTTATTAGTACAAACTGAATGCGTTAATAGTTGTACACGTACATTATATGGTCACAAAATCTTCCGTCATATTCACTTAAAACCTTTTTGTAAATTACTTTTATTATGATAAGGTTAACGAAAATAGAATGTAAGGTTATCTCAAGTTTCTTCAAATCATAACCCCTGCCGGTAGTGTGCGGTTTTAATATTATATCAAAGTTATGCAAGGAAGAAATATCAGGATATTTTTTTTAAATATTAGACTAGAAAAGCCGAAATTAAATAAATTTAGAAAAGTATCCTCAAGACAGATATAAATATGTTCAAAGCATCTGCTTAGGGTTTGGGCAATGCAATTGAAATTAAATGCCGGGAAAGCTTTATTATTTAATTCTTTAATCTGATATTAGCAATGTGGCCTTTGGACCTCTTTCTCAAATTCTGTTTACTTGAAATGAATTCAATTAATTGTTTAAAATATGAAATTCTATAGAATATATGAAAAAAAAAATGAAACATTAAAATTTTGTGCACCATACACAGACTTTGTACATGTATTTTAATCATAGGGCATACGACGATGGTGATAAGTCCAGCATTACTGCAACTACTAACCAAGATGTCTCAGGATTAGAAACAGAAAACACGGAGATGTCTAAAAAATGCAATCGTAAAGAGACCAGAAAACAGTGTTAAACAAGATATCACTGGTGTTATATTGTGATGATAGTTTTCACATTTCAAAGCAAAAGTTGTTCTTTTACTCAAGAAAAAATCAAGAGGAATTACGTACTCAACAGTTTAATTATGAAAGGA
>PRKT01000889.1:98757-121213 GCA_003671525.1 Saccostrea glomerata | reverse complement strand
TAAAGGAACAAACTAAGTATTTTTTTTGTTTAAAAAATTAGGGAAAGATTTGTTTTTTATTCTTTTTATTAACGTGCAAATAAAACAGTATATAGCAGGTTATTTTATATAATGTTTATATAACATTTTGCCTTAATTAGAGGATTCACATTTGTTTTGAAAATGTATACACATTTTTGAAATTGTATTTCACAATTATATTAATCACATGATAATAGTTCCACTTATTTTTGAATTGCGAATGTATCAACAAAAAGTAAAGAGAGTGTAAGATGTATATTTTCGACTTTTTCTGGTGATTCCACCAACTTTTTGTTCATATATATGGAAAGGAACTTAGTCATTGTAATTGGAAATCTACAAATGTTTCCTTGATTAATGTTTTGGTGGACCCACCAAACTCCCCACTTTAAAAAAATTAACTGCACAGGCAATGCTGATAATATATCATTCAAGTATTCTCTTTGTTTTTGGTGGGTCCACCAAGTATTTGTAAGTGAAATTAAGAAAGCCTAGGGATTTGTTTGTCTACAGTTTGGTGAGTTCACCAAACGACTTTCTATATTTAGAGAAAAATTAGTTGATCTTTGAGTTACATGGAGATTTTCATATTTTTTGGTGGACCCACCAGGTTTTTATTCTTGTGTACATAAATGTATTAAGAAAGTGTTTCTTAGTTATTTTACAAGAAAATTATGATTGCCTTTTGATTTTAATGTCTTTGGTGGATCCACCAAACTTTCCACTGTTAGTAAATACAAGGTAATCTTGACTGTTTATCATTTAAGTATTCTTTTGGATTTCTATTTGTATTTTTGGTGTATCCACCAAGTATTTGTGAGAGAAATTTATGAATGTCTTGTTAGTTTAATTTTTGCATTTTGGTGAGTGCACCGACTCAGTATAAAGGACGTTTTTTTTATTTTGTTTTACAACTCAGTTTCTCTCAATGGGTTGCTTCAGTATTTTAAAACTGGTGGATTCACCAACGTCATTTTTAAAATGTTTTCGGGAATTTCACAACATTTAATGTTTTTGTGGAACCACCAAAATCCCAACTACTGATAAATACACTTGCTATATCTATTTTATCTAATCTTAGGCAATCGTCTTCGTATTTTTGGTGGATCCACCAAGTAGTTGAATGGTTAGTTCACTAATTCTTAGAATTAACTAGAGAATTAAGTATTGTAAATTCAATCTTGTTTTCTTGGTAGAACCACCAACATGACCAAGATCAATATTTATTTGAAGATACTGATAATTCAAATTGGTGCATTCACCAATTTTTGACTGTTAATATAGAAAACTGATTAATGATTTGTATGTCTTAGCATAAAAAATTGGTGTTCTCACCAATTTTCAATGTATTCAAACATGACAATGAATTAAAAAAAATGTTGATTACTGAAATTGCATTGTCTTGATTTTTCATTTTGAAGTCAAAAAAGAGGACACGAATAGAAAATCCTCTTTCTTAATGGAAACAGTTATTACAAATTTTACTGAAAAAAGAGCAGAAAAGAAAGATAACTGGCTTTTACAAATTGTATAATTTCATTATCTCAAGATACAGTACAAAAAAATGTACGAGGGTTGTCCGGTAAAATCAAGGTCAAAGTGTTTTCCTCCAAAAGTAACCGGCGCACTTAGCTGAAATTTTCACGAAATGTTTATCTATCATATTTAAGTGCATCATATTTTTTGTGAAAATATGTAGACAAGAATAAAGGTTTTATTTAGATGGAATTAGAACGGGGAACAGTCCTAAGGTGCACGGTCAAAAAATCAAAATTATATTAGAGAATTCACAGGTAAAAACTTGAAATATTTTTTTTAATACTCAGTTTATACGATTTGGATTAAAATTATCCTAATTCGACTGTACAATCAATGCTGTCGTCTTTCTTAAGATTTCAAGGCATTTGATTAATGGCAATGTGGTAAAAAGAACACACGTAAAAAGGCGAAAACAGTCTCGTTTCGTAGGTTCTATGGTCGATACGATGACCTTCTCATGAAATACAATTTATAATTGAGTTAAATGCTGATTGACGTTTTTATACTAATTGTTAGTCCATTATTCATACACTGAATTTATGGCGGATTTTTCTGTTATTTCTCGATCATGACAAAGAGCACATGGCGGGGGTGACCGGTCAGAAGGGGAAGCTCACTCTTCCATGGCACGTGATCCCACCTCTGATATTTGGAGGTCCGTATTTGCTCTGCTCTAATTTAGTGTTGCTTTATGGACTTTGATATTAAAAGCTGTCCGTTATCTCCATATCTATTGTAAAAGCAAAAGACGCTGTCACTGTCGACCATCGGTATGAGATTTTCTATTAGTTGAATGATCGTGAGAATATTGTCCGTAACTTACTAATGAATCCTCAGAAAATTGCATGTGTGTACCAGATTGGTTCCACTAATGTTTATGTAGACTCCAGTAAATGAATCAATGGAATTTCTAAATTTAAAGTGGCCGACTATAGTTTCCTTTGCGCAATATTTCGTGCATCATTAATATGATGCGTATTCACTGTTTAAATGCAACTTTTTTTCGCTTATTTATCAAAATTAAACAAAATTATAGTTATAAAAACGTAATTACAATTTGATATAACTGATTTTTTAACCGATTTTGCAATTAATAGGTAGGTTGTCGTCGTTGCAGTGTGTTTTTGACGTTACGATAATCTGTAGATGTTAAAGAAAGGGGTAATAAAAATATTATTTAAGAAAAAGTAATAAACATACGCTCCTGAAATTTGAAACATAGAAATTTGAGAATATCTCCAATATTTTTTATTATGTTTTCATTTGAATCTATTGTGTACGTAATATTTTGTAATACTCTATAAAAATTTGCTAATTTTTTTTGCATTTTGAGATGCCCCCTCTCGTAACAAGACGGTAGAATTTTGTGTTTCTTACAGATATTGTATAATATAATATTACTTATCAAATATTATAGTTTGAACAAAATGACTATTGTAGTATTTGTAGAATTTGCTTTAAAGTGTTAAAAATTGGCATTTTCCTATATAATCCTATAGTACATTGTAAATATACCAAGCTTCATTTAAGGACGGTAGAATTTTGTGTTTCTTACAGATATTGTTTAATATAATATTACTTATCAAATATTATAGTTTGAACAAAATGACTATTGTAGTATTTGTAGAATTTGCTTTAAGTGTTAAAAATTGGCATTTTCCTATATAATTCTATAGTACATTGTAAATATACCAAGCTTCATTTAGGGACATTTGAATTTAATTATAAACCTAAGAGTTATCCTTCCTGGCCGAGGATAGAAATACCTTAAGTGGGACTTATCCAACTTTATTTTCAGCATAGATGAATTCCGACGCTGTATTTATCACTTTGACGTATTCATATGTGCGCCGTAAGGCGATACAATACATATTATGAAATGTTACTTTTTTTTATTTATGCATATATCTATATTGTTATGTATATTCATAGAATATGTACTAAATAGTGGTAAAAAAAAAACGCAGTCAGGATTATTTTTAACACTAGACAAGTTGTCCACAATTTTACCCATTAATGAATTATTTTATTTCCATTGTCTCAATTTAAATGTTCCTTCAAATTAATCAAAATTCTCAACAACATTATTGGGCAAGAAAAAATGCAACGTACACAGTCCTGTGTATTATTATTATTATTTTTTTTTTAAAAGCTGCTTCAGGCCTTTAAAATACAAATAGAGTACAGAATTTGGAAAACGACTCATAGAAATTTAACAAACAAACAAAAAAAAAAGCATCAAGGTTTATAATCAAAACTCTAATCTAATGATGAGAATTTACAGTCATGATCTCTTCTTTGGTATTGATTTTTCCTGTATTACTTATATTTAAATCTTAAAAATATATTTTCAAAAATGATTTTAAATTTCATTAATGTGAAGTAGGGGTGATATATTAGTATATTCTAATTGGAAGAAAAGCTGTGGTAGGATTGGATTTGCCAGAGCTAGTAAATAACGATAACTTGTATTGGTTAAGACCATATATTTCACATTCGGAAACTTCTTGCTTTATAAAGTGATTTAGAAAACGTCCTTGTCTGAGTTATACATAGAAGATAGATTTTGATTGGATAAGAGAGGCACACTTCCTTAACGCGGTGTATTTAAAGTCCACTATTTTACTTATACTTCGGTTTGTCTGGAACCTTGTCAAAGGTTCATGCAAACGGTCTCTGTCCCTGATTCGTTCAATTCTTTTAATTGCCTTGTTCAATTTGTTCACGTTTTCCGTTTGTTTTCCTTATTTGCGTCCATTTATTGTTAATTTCCAATTCCTTATTTCTATTTTTTTGTAAACCGGATAATTAGGTTAGACATAGTAGATTTTTTGTGCCGGGGGGGAGGGGGGGGGGTTACTTTCTCTTTGAACTAAGCATTGGGTAGGACGGGCCCTAGATTTTATACATTTGTTAGGTAGGTACTATTTTTATTGAAGCCCATAAGTATATAAGAAGGTTGTTTCTAGACCAGTTTTCGTTTTAAATACATAAATGAAATATATTTTTGTGTTGTTAATAAAATACAAGTGTTGCCATAAAGAATACTTGTTAATTTGCAACTCTAGTTATAATTATTGGTTTGGTAGGTCACTTTCCTGACTATTTGAGATACAAAAGGTTTCTTGGTTAATAGGAAGTTGGTATAAAACGCGAAGTACTTTTATTGATGAAGAAAATGTGTGATATTTAAGCGGTATTTTCATACGGTCATTTTCGTTACACTGGTATCGTGGAATTTTCTAAATTACATAGATACCATGTAGAGAATTCAGGTTAAATTGGTGTCGTGAGTAGTAAATAAGTTTAAGGGTAAAACCAAATCCTGTCACAAAGCTATTTTTGTCATTTTATTTTTTCTTCATTTTGATTAAAATCACACTGGGTCCATTATTCTGAGCGTAATCAAAATCTGATATAATTTATTTCTTTTTTTTTTTTTTAGAAAATGTCCACTTAATATTTACTGACTTTCAATGTGTAACTACTACAGTGTATAAAAGAAATCTAAATATACTACATGTAAAATAGGTTAATTTATAGATATCATACAATGTAATTCACGTGTTTGTCAAATATTTAAACGACGATTTAGCAAAACATTAGGAATAACAAATATAAATTTAAACTATGTAACGCATGACTTTGTAAGGTATTTCATTTAGACGCTTCTTTCAGTTTCACTTGTACATCATTCAATACATTGAAAATTAATTAAAAACCTCTTTCCTCTTCTTCTGTTGTTGTTTTCACATTGTAAAAAAAGAAAAATAAATGCCTAATAGCCCGCTGATAAATAATTTCTCGTGATCGAAATTCCCAGAGCGGAGAAATCAAGGAAATCAATTATAAATCTACGTCAAATTTAGAGTTGAATTATGGAAAATTTATCAGTGTTTCCCACAATGTCACTGTATACATGTACAGTCTACATGTTTTGATCGAAGTCAAAGAAACAGTGATCGGTTCCATTATTCAGGGGGCGAATGTAACTGGCGGCGAGATTAAAGCTGGGTCCACTTCATGCATTGGTGCGTAAAGCAATCATCGAAAACGAACGTCGGGTTCGCACTTGGGTATCCAGGGCTGACCCCAAGTGAACCTTGAGCGCACGCAAGAGGCACCCATAGCGGTCCTTAAATTTCTGAAAGCGAACCCAAAGCAGACCACGAACGGACCCGAGAAGCGAGCCCGGGGTCCGCTTCGGGTTTGCTCTGGTGATAGGCTGTGTTCGGTCGGTACTGTATAATCTTAGAAAATTACCAGAACATGCATATGAGAAAGAGGCTTAAAAAGCATGGTATTCAATTTAGAAAACAAAATCAGGAAAATTTACGACAAATAATAAATTGTTTTTAATACTTGTGAATTTGTTCCAGATGATCCTTCTCAATCTGTCCAGTCTGCCATTTTTTCTTTTCTTGCTCCAAAATAAAGGCGCCAACCAATATTTGTCGGACGGACACCTGATAAAATATATACTTATTCAATCTTTCAATGATGTATAAGATAATATAAAAAAAAATCATTCAAGAATCCTCCCCAATATATCCAGATCTTAGGATTCAAGAATAAGAAAGGATATGTTGTAAATTTCTCTAGTGTTAGCTATAGGTAAGCTGTTACTACCCTAAACATTGTATCAAAGATACTTACAAAACCTGTTCTTATCCACTGTTTGGCTCCAATGTAATGCTTGTGTATAAGCAAAGCATATAGTATCAGATCATATTCATTTCCTGATACATATACAACCTTCTTACATTCTGTAACGTCTAAAAGTAAAGTAAAGGGTTTTAAATAAGGATTGTGTTGATTGATTGATTGATTGTATATTGTTTAACGTCCCTCTTGAGAATTTTTCACTCATATGGAGACGTCACCGATGCCGGTGAAGGGCTTCAAATTTAGACCTATACTCGGCACTCAGGGCCATTGAGCAGTGAGGGTTCTTTATCGTGCCAACGCCTACCGTGACACGGGACCTACGTTTTTAAGGTCATATCCGAAAGACCCGTGACTTTCACTTCTAGTGCCGAGCGCTTGGCGAAGGAACAGTCACTACCTTTGTTTACGTCTTAGGTATGACGCGGCGCCGCGAACGAGAATCGAACCCGGGCCTCCCGATCACGAAGCGAACGCTCTACCACTAGGCTACCGTGACCGGTAGGATTGTGTTGAATCCTATTGGACGTTTATTTCTAATACAACATACAGTACAGAAATTAATATAAACAAGAGGCCCAGGGGCCTAATCGCTAACCTGAACAACTAGCAAGGTAAAAGCAAAAACTAGTTTAGTATGGAAAAGTTTAATTATTATAATCAAAGTACTCAGAAGTACAGAGAGCCGGGCTCATTTACAGAGTAAAATGAATTTCTTACATGAATCATACACTTATATTGTATTAACAGATAAATAACAAGAATATCAGATTTAAAATTCTGATGAAAAAAAAAATTAAAACTAGCAATATAAATTATAAGACAATGACTGACTTTTCGATCCCAATACCACGGTCCGATTTTGTCAGAATCAAAATTAATCTGGTACTACGGCTGAATGTAAACAAACAAGCCAGTCTGTTTCCCTCTCCTGTTTTTCCTCATTCGTAAAGAGAACTACGATAACACTGATTATCAGAAATCCTTACGCTAATAAACTATGTTCTTTGACTTAAGACTGAACTTTTCAAAGTCATTACTACTAATGTTTATTTATTTACATGAAACTTCGTTTTATTTACGTTGCTTTATTTCGCGTTTGTATTATCTAAGAAGCGGTTGAGAGTAAGAACCATATTTTTACACGTAACTTTAAAATAGCGACTATGGGGTTGACATCCTGTCTTGAACAGGATCACATAAGCCGGCAATTGCTCTTTGAGCAATAAGCCCGGCTAAAAATGGGTTTCGGGGAAGGGGGTTCGTTGGGTATTAAAAGAAACCTAAGGGGGGCCTATGTAGTTTACGTCAAAGCAGGGTTATGTGACGTCACAATAGCGACGTTAGTTTTTACCTGTTGACTTTTTCAACTGTGATATAGGCTTAACATTGTTAATCAATAAATTTCACAGTTTACAAAAAGAAAATCTATACATCATTAATAGTAGTTTTATTTTTTAAATGGAGTTTGTTGATATTAGAAATCTCTTTCTTTGGTTGATAATTCATAGCAATTTCATTTGTGAAAAAATACCTCGATATTATGCTGATATATCTGCATAAAGATAGGATAAAAATCAAGACAACAAAGAAAGCAGCTTAAATCAGGGAAATATGTTTAATTTTATGTTTACCATTAATTGTTTTTTTCTCGATAAAACTTAGAAAAAAAAATAGGAAATGTACTTGTACCTATATTTGCTTATTGATTGCTACATTTACATTTAAATTGTAGTCATTCCTATGTTAATTCTGGTGCTGGTTGTTGACGGGGTAGAGCGGGAGAGGGAGCTATTGGAATCAAGAAAGGAAAGATGAAATCAGTGTAAATTGTTACTAATTAAAACAAAATACTTGTTTTCCGCAAAAAAAAATTTATATGCAGATGTTTGCCAGTGCTTACTTACCTTTGTCTAAGTGCAGAATGGTCAATATTTATGACACAAGAATACGAAAATAAACGAAAACTTCATATTTCTCGTCTATTTTATCATAAAGGTATACTTTTTTTCTTTATCAAAATAAAGAGACAATTCATTTCTTTCAAAAAATATGAATTACAACATTTTTACACAAAGACTTTTAAGATATTACCTTTTATGCATGTCTGAATTGTAAAAAAATACGACAAGAAAAATGGGGTACATGTAATACTTACTTTGTGCTCCATTTTATTTTTTTCATGCGAGATGAATTACAATGATTTTACCTTCATTTTAAAGATACAAGTCAGATAATTCAAATACCTGTTGATTTTGAATGTGATTTGACATTTTTGATTATTTTTAGCGCATATTGGGGTAGAACAATAATTTTGGAAAATAAAATATTTTTAACATTTCACACTGTTTTTTAACGTGCCCCTGTGTAAAAATAAGCATATAAAGGTATTGTTTTTAATGCCTAAAATTTAAGAGCAAGTGGCCATGAAAGAAATGTCAAGGTTTTGACAATGTCACACAAAGAGTTTTTGGACATAGGTTCCCCTCTTAAATCTACACTGCTTTAGAATGCTTATGTGACACATTATTGTTTTGTTGTTAATAAGATGAAATTTTTATTGATAAGGCCTTTGTATTCATTTGTCCACTTTATTGATCCTATATTCTCCTCAATTTCAAATTTTCATTGCCTTTCTTATGCTTTTAAATTGATGATCATTCATCATGTTGGCTTAGTGAAGAATGTGAACGATTTTTAACATGAATTCCAGTGTAAAACTTCGATCACCCATTGTGGCCACACCCTTGCCCAAGGGGTAATGATTTGAAGTATTTTGAACATTAAAATTAAATCTTCCCTTTCAGAGGATGTTTTTGGATGAGCTTTATCTTTCCTGGCCCAAGAAATCTTGAGAAAATTATTAAAGATTTTCCCTATGCATTCTCATGTTGAAATTTGATACCGCATTGTGGCCCCACCCTACCTCCGGGGTGTGAATTGAACAAACTTAAATCTTCGCTACCTGAAGATGATTCCACATGAGTTCCATCTTTCCTGGCCCAGTGGTTCTAGAGGAGAAGATTTTTAAGGATTTTTCCTATGTATTCCTATGTTGAACTTTGTTACCCCATTCTGGTCCCATCCTACCCCAAGGGGTCATAATCTGAATAAATTTGAATCGTCCCTACCTGAGAATGATTCTACATGAGCTTCATCTTTCATGGCCCAGTGGTTTTGGAGAGGAAGATTTTTCCTATGAATTCCTAAGTTGAAATTTGATACCCCAATGTGGCCCCACCCTAACCACCGGGGGTCATGATTTAAACAAATTTGAATCTTTGCTACATCAGGATGATTCCAATGAATTTTATCTTTCCTGGCCCAGTGGTTCTGGAGGAATTATTTTTAAAGATTTTTCCTATGTATTCCTATGTTGAACTTTGATATCCTACTGTGGCCCCACCTTACTTCTGGGAATCATGTTTGGAGAAGATGATTTTTTAAAAATGCAGTAGATTATTCACTAATTCATAAATATCTCCCCTTGGAAAAGGGGTTGGCCCTCCATTTGAACAAAAGTGAATTTCCTTTACCCTAGGATACTTTGTTGCAGGTTTGGTTGAAAATGGCCAAGTTGTTCTTGAGGAGTAGATGAAGATGTGAAAAGTTTAAGACGACAACGACTACAACGACAAAGACAGCCAACGGACAAATTTTGATCAAAAAAGCTCACTTGAGCCTAACGGCCTCAGGCAGACAGTTTGGTTCCAAGGTCAGACAAAACGCATTTTGCCCGAGAACACTGTTAATAAATGTTTTGCCATACCTTTCATTTTATTTAATTTTTTGACATTCTTGTAATTATCAAAGCAGTGAATCTAGTCCTTTGGTTCCCTTGTGCTGCGTCATGTCAATGCTGATGACGTCATATTTGACGAAAGACTTTTTTTATTTCTCGACTGTATTGCAATTTTACAAGATTTTATAAATAATCGAAAAAATGAATAAATTCAAGTTGTTATTAATGCATGATCATGTCGTTAATTAATTTTTGTGGCTTGTTATACCTGTAATAACGTGTCCAAGAGGACTATATTTATAGGATATGAAGAATATGAACACGATGGAAAATTATGTTTCAGATACTCGATATCCATGTAAAGAAAAGGAAAAATAATAGAAAAAGGCGGTATGTATACTCATGTTACAAACACTGTTTTGAGTATCATCCAGTATCAATTTTAAAGATTTCTTTTTGGGAAGTAGTCAGGCGGTAGTGAATTATGACAATTATGACAATTGCAGATGTATATTCTTTCACATTCACATTTAATGCTTGTGCTTCTGTTAAATTTAAGAAAATTTGTTTGAATTGACATAAATATCAAATTTTCTTTTTTACTTTTTTTTTTAGAACAGACTAAAGTGAATACATCCAAGGATACTTTATTTGACGATTCATGGGTTGACTATTGAAATTTAACATGCAAGATCTGGTACAGACAAAATGTCAGTTTGCCTAACGTTCCAGAGTTCATGATATTTATGGATTTCTATGGTAAACTAACAATTATAAGCTGTTGAACAGAATATCAAGAATGACGTTAAAAGTCATCCTTTGGCAAATTCCATGGTCGCATACATTGAATTTTTCAGCATTTACAATCTATCAAAAGGTAAAAGCTTACTGGCTGTTTTATACACTGAATGAAATGCCAATGAGCAAAACCCTGAATTGCCTTTGGATGTTTCCGTTTGCCCGATCGTGGCATTTATCACACACCAGGTGGTACCTAAACAGGGGATACTTTCATTTAACCCACCTATGAAGTCTTCAGGGGTCGATGTGTTTGCTTTTTTTATATTTGTATTGTTCCAATGGATATTTTAAATTTCAGCTGTTGTCTTCGGTTTATAAGGAACTTACCGTGTTTTGTTTTAGGCCATGTTGATGGCAGGTACTTGCCTTCTGCTAAGCGTTGTAAATCAGTCCACAACCCATCCGAAATTTGCTTCTCTACAGTCTATAAAGTGTAAATTTGAATTGCACCCGTATGAAAAATAGTTTTGGTGTGTATAAATACAAGGAAGATACCATTATTTCAAAGACCTTTATCCATAAGAATATTTACAATTGTAATATAATATTAAAGTTCATCTGTATATGATTCATTTTTTTGCCTTATGCACATAATTAAGAAACATTTTATTTATTTGTTTATTTACATTTCCGATGGTTTAAATCATATAATTATTATGATTATATCAGCTTCAGTTACTTCAATGTTTTACTTAACATTGTGCAAGTAAAACTCATGTAACAACAGGCTTTAATTGCATTTAACAAACATTGCTTTTCAAATGGTCATACTTTTTCTCCAATATATTCAATACTCTTCTTGTTGAAGGTTTTTTTCGGAAATCTTATTTCGACAGTATCTTTTGGTATTTTCCATTTTCCCTCTTTCAAGGGGTACATTGTTAAAACATTAAGGTACTCTTCAGACAGCTTTCCCTGTGTGTAAAATAGATATAACTCTCAAAAGATATTACAGAGAGATACTTTTTTCGTACACTTTAAACTAAACTTCTTTTTCGTAAAAAGTAATGTATATCGTTTAAATAATAATAAAAATAAAATAATAAAAATTATCAATAACTTTTTTCCAAGTATTGGCAGAAAAAAGAACTTACAAAAGCATTGCATTTCTCGTATGACTCAGATGCCATTAGAACTGAAATGAATTAAAAATTATTTAGATGATGATTATTTGATCTTATTTCTTTATTAGAATTTCACTATTTTAAATTGTAACGATTTAATATAAATATATTACTGTGGAGTTGAATTATATAAAAGTGTTGTGTCTCATTACATGTAACACTTCAGTCCCATTGACATAGATGTTATGATTCCTCAGATTTTGTCTTAAGAACCAAGAATATAAGGCTATCAAAAAGATGCATGGTTTTAAAAGTTTAGAGAGGCGTGTTGAAGACTTGAAACTGATCTCTTTTGTTAGAAAAGGATGGGAAACATTTTTTTTTGCCATCTATTGTTGAGAAGGGTATCCATCTATTAAACACATTCCTATCATTTGGTACCGATTACTTGAAGAAGAGAAACATAGATGGATCGATCCAATCGGTAACCTTGAAGCAAATTTAACCAAAGCTTGAAAACATTTGTAATAGACTTAAACGTACTGGCCAAAGAATTGGAATAATAAAAAAACCAAGCTAATTCAGAGAATTGGTATCCCCCGCTTAGGGAAAAGGTAAACCATGCGCAGTTCGAGGGGAAGTCCGATCCCCCTGACTGAATTTGTAAAATTATTATATGTTTACAAAATCAATAGGGGTCTTTCTTATGCCACAAGGAGTTGTTACAGTCCCAAAAACGTTCTACTTTCCCATTTTTCCGTTCTCTCACAATTCGTTCACCGTTCGTTCACCGTGCGTTCACCGTTCGCTCTCCGTTCACAGCTTTGCGTTCACCGTTCACCGTGCGCTCGCGTTCACTGTTCACAAAACGTTCACCGTTCGCTCTTCGTTCCGTTTACTTTGCGTTTACCTCAACGTTCACTTTTCGTTCAGACTTCATTGTCATTCGGAACTCTGAAGTGAAAGGACTTACCTTTTTTGATGGTAAGGATTTACACGTTTTTAAATTAAATAACTTAGATATCGTGTTTGAAGAATAATTATTTCATTGCAAAAATTATGTATGATATTTATATTTCTATCAGTATAACTCAGCTGCTATTTTATTTATGAAATTTTCTGGGAAATAATGCATTAAGTACTTGCATGTATGTAGAACGATGCTAAAATATTAAATCTTAAAAAGGGCAATGTACAAATGCTTCATGCACGGCAACAATTTGTTGTTATGTTAAAGAGACAAATCATTAATGGATGTATGATAATTATTCCAAGTCTTTTACAAGACAAGAATACATAATAAAATTATTTCTACAGTAACACGTATTTTAAAGTACATGTAGGTCTGAGAATTATGAACAGTACTGCAAATATTCAGTTAATTAAATAACTTTAAAGCTAATAAAATTGATAGTGTGATTTTAAACTTAAGAAAAGAACAACTGTTTAAAATAGTCTTTTTTAGGGTAGGAAAATTCCTTCCTAAATACCTAAATATATGTATGCCATTCAGTATAATTAAGACCCCCCCCCCCCTGCCCGGTGCCTTTTCTCCCGAAATAAAATTCTTCGTGAGTATTTACAGTACATTTTAGATAATATTTAATGTGTATTGTAACACAAAAAACCAACATCAAACAGTCATTAAACAGTAGTATTTTAGAATGCACTTGTGCCGACAGTAGTCTTTTAAATTGACAGGGAATGTTTCACATTCAATTTAAAACTTAGTCCTTCCAAGTATATATTCCCATTATTTATTTATTTTTTCTGCAAGAATGCAAAGATCAGATCTAGAAATGATAGGGAAATATTAAAACTTCTTGGAAATACTTAGTGACTCTTTGCCTTCGTCATCTTCGGTCAAACGCTATTTCCACGCCTCCATCGGGTCGAATGATTTTGATTGACAGAAGCACCTGGACTTCCTGAGAACCGTGTGAACTTGATGAAAGAAAATAAAAGCCAATAATTACTGTAAAATGGATTTGTTAATCTAAAAAAATGATTTCCTTTACGGCTTGTAATATTTAGGAAAAAAAATAAGAATTTTTAGTTGATGCAATAGATATCTGAGAATTGAGGGGGTATCCCTCCCTCTCTATCTCTCTCTCTAATCACGGCCGGGAAATGTCTACAGATACATGTAGAATTAAGCTAAAATAATCATCATAAAAGAATACAAAAGACACATAAATATAGAATATTTTGCTCTAGAATTTTAAAATATGAGTTTTTATGCAATATAGCCTTGGCACGGAAATACATGTATGGTTGTTTCAACCGCGTAAAATGTAATTAATTCATTCTATAAGTAGCCGTTTTATCTTCTAATGTCCACATTATTTTATTAGTTAAAAGAATAAGCATATTTACTATATAAATAGATTTTATCTTTGAACTACACGCGTTCAGTAATAAATACACATGTTTTCGTACATTTAAAATCGTGTTATAATCGTGTGATTTAAAACATAGGTACATATATGTACAGAAAAAAAATGTTTTATTATTTATTTACTTATTTGTTTATTAATTAATTTATTTATTTATTCATTTATTAATTTATTGTTTATTTTCACTAAAGCACCAGAAATTTGAATTATAGAATAATAGAATAATTTAATGCAAGGAAAGGATCGGAGGCATTCCGAATAAATCGTTCATCTTGCGTTCACCGTTCGTTTACCGTTCACTTTGCGCTCGCGTTCTCCATCCGTTCGCGTATTGCGTTCACTCATCGTTCACCGTTTACAAATCGTTCACCAAGTTGCGTTCAGCGTTCAGGTGGGAATGTAGAACGTTTCAGGGACTGTATGTAAAATTTCATTGCAAAAGCTCAAAGGGTTCTTCAGATATCGCGCGGAAAGGAGTGTTATAACAGACAGAATTTGCAAATTTATGACCTTGACCTTCAACCTTTTGAACTGAAAATCAACAGGGTTCCTCTCTGGTCTATAGGAAGTTGCTATGCAAAAATTTCATTGCAAAAGCTCAAAGGGTTCTCGAGATATCGTGTAGAAACAAAAACATTACAGACAGACAGAAAGACAGACAGACGGTCGGACAGACGGACAGCTAGACGGACGGACAGCTAGACGGAGGGACGGACAGAACCAAATTAATATCCACCACTTTTCAAGCGGGGGACAAAAAACAGAAGTTATTAAAGATCGAATTAAGTTTGGTATTAATTCAGAGAAATTGAAAACAAGCAAATTCAAAGAATTGTGGTCCCCCGCTTTCGGTGTCTTTGTGGGTGAGATGTCAAATATGAATGCCATATTATATGTCATTTAGAAATTATCACCAAAGGTGATTTAAAAAAAATAAGGTCAATCGTGAAGGCCAAAGCATATGAAAGCCCCAGCTTTTATCAATCAAAAGTTTGTAAAACACTTATAATCCCGTATGGCAACAAAGCGAAGATCTTTACTTATTGTTGCATATCAAATATATTGGTACCCAAATTTTAAAAAGTAGGTCAAACTCCAGGGTCAAGGTAAAAGGGTCAAAGTTCTTGGTATCTAATGAAATGTCTTCTCACAAGGATTATGTATGTAAAGCATGAAAGCCGTAGCCCTTACTATTCAAAAGTTATGCCCAAGGTTAAAGTTTTTAAAAAGTAGGTCAAACTCTAAGGTCAAGGTCAAAGGGTGTAAGTGCTTGATATCCAATAAAAGGAATTGTCGCAAGAATTCAATATATGAAGTATGAAAGCCCTAGCCCTAACCTTTCAAAAGTTATGGCCAAGGTTAATTAAAAAAAAAATGAGCCAAACTCCAAGGTCAAGGTCAGAAGGTCAAGGTTCAAGTTATCCCATGAAAGGACTTCGTACAAGGATTGCATACGTGAAGTATGAAAGCCCTAGCCCTTACCGTTTTAAAGTTATGGCTAAGGTTCAAGTTTTTTCATAAGTACTGAAATCTCCAAGGTCAAGGTCAAAAGGTCAAAGATGTTGGTATCCCATGAAAGGTCTTGCCACAAAGAATATATATGTGAAATATAAAAGCCCTAGTATCTACTGTTCAAAAGTTATTGCTAAAGTAAAAATTTAAAATTTTTGTGTAAAAGTGGGTCAAATTCCAAGGTCAAGGTCAAAAGGTCAAATTTAATGGTGCCCAAAGAAAGGTCTTGTCACAAGGAATACACATGTGAAATATTAAAGTCATAGCTCCACTAGATCAAAAGTTATGGGTAAGGTTAAAGTTTTTGTGACGGACGGACAGACAGACAGCTAGACAGACAGACGGACAGACTGACAGACAGACGAGTGAGATTTAATGTCCCCTCGCTTTCGCGAAAGCGGGGGACAATAAAATAGTAGAAAAAATATATGATGTTTGCTTACATTCAATATAACCATACAAATAACACATTAAACAGCAGCTTGTACACGGGAAAACAGATTCTAAAACTACACTACATGCACACGCACAAAAAGTACGACCCAATCAATCAAAAATTTAAGCCACTCTGACAATGATTCGGTCTACATTTTCCAAAACATAGCCAGGCCAGGATTTAGGAAATGTAACATATTACTGGAATATTCAAGGTGCTGCAACGAGTGGAACCACTTTGCAGTTACTTTGTAATTAGTAAAACACATTAACTATCTGAAAAGCATTAAGTGTCTGCGGAGGCCCAATAAACTTTACATTAATTCTGCCAATCACTCTTCATTAACCATATTTTGTATTTTGAGCAAAGGTAGAACAATATACTTTGAAACAAACCGAAATTTAGCCACTCGATAGAAATTTAAAAAGAGTATAATACTTCAGCTTCTTATTTTGTCAGTTTGTAAGAGCCTTCTATGTCGCTCCATTCCAGCTAGCCCTCCTTACTCTATTGAGAACAAGCAACCAAACATAAACATAACCTCGAACATATTGTGGTGGAACCTTGAAATCAAAATACATTGTCTAGTAGGTTAATGTCTTGATCCGGGTATGGATCTGTCAAACCGAATAATTGGGTTCCAGATTTTTTTTAAAAAAAAGATCATTTGGATATTTGATGTCAATTAAAAAAAATGAAGATTTTTTTTATATGAATGTTTTATATAAGAATACACTAGATGATGTTCGGTGGCTTTTGCATTGTGTTGCATAACAATTTTTGTAATGAATATCATGCACCTGTTGTGAATCTGCAAGCTATACATTTATTGTAAGAAGCCACATTATAAATCTATCGAAAACGGTGCACAGATAAAACAGTGATACATAAATGATAATGAGATCAAAGAACGTGATAAGAAAAATGTATTGACGAAGGTTTTATGTTCTAAATGATATGTATAGATTGTTGGCTAATATAGGGAGATATGGTAGATCTGCAAGTTAAAGAGGACGACCTTGCACAAACACCGGTTGTTCACATACATGTTTTGTTTTTTTCTTTTTTTACAAACTTCGTTGCTAATTTACTATTTTTCTTTGTTTTGTGAGCAGATTTCCCTAGCTTTTTATCGACAAATAATTATGGTAAAATATATTCAACAGTAAATATCTCTTTTGTAGTTTCATATTCTTTTGGATGCTATATTACTATTTTTTTTAAAGCCTAACTGACATATCAAAATATTAAATAAGCATTTACGGAACATTAATGTTCCGAAACGTAATTAAAACCACTTACCTCCAATAAGTAAGTAGCAAAGTATTGCGTCGAAAGTTAACGAATGACTGCAAAGCAAATCACTCAGAAAAAGAATTTCATCCCCGGAGTCATTGGTATTGTCTTTGATAGATATCTTGAGTTCTTGAATTTCTTCTCTTTTCCAAGGAGCCTTCATTTTAAATTGATGTTCCAAACCTTTATAGAACTTTTGATGATATATTTTTAAATCTGTTAAAACGGAAGCGTCATCCCCAGAAGTCTGAAAAATAGACAGAAAGAATAAACGTCAAGTAAAAAGCCAAAACATACAAATAAAAGAAAATCTGTGTTATAAGAACTGGAAAATGTTATCACAGAATGCCTATAAAGCACTAACATACAAATCACATCGATTCTGGCTAATAATTCAAATATAAAGATACTTCAAACTAACTCCAGTATATCTATACAATCGCGAATTGTTATTTTGCCTTTAAGGTATTTCGATCCTCGACCAGGGATACTCTTAGGACTCTTTGATTTATAATTAAATTCAAATGCCCCTGAGTGAAGCTTAAAAATTGAATCTTTTCATGCAACAATTTTCATTTTATGCCTCTAAATGTGTTTAAATGTTTTTAAAATTTCTCAAAGCATTCTTATAAAAAGTTAAAATTTTTATCCCAGTGAAAATGTTTTCGAAATAGATATTTAAAGAAATTGAGAATTGTTTTAATCTAATCATAAATACCAAGTTTTATAAACATGATATGAAATAAGAAGTGATTTGTGGTATTCTGCAATGATAGGGAAATCTTTATGCACTCTGCAATGGTAAAATGATTGAAGTAAATTGAAAAACAAAATTGAAGTACCTTTTAATATATGTATTAAAGTTGTGTATTTTCCCTAAAAGCCTGGATACCTATGATTTTAAATTCTAACATAAGTTTGCTGATCAAATCTAAAATGAAATGCATCTAAGGTGTTTTTATTCCCATGTCCTGAAAATCTATTTGAGATTTACTCAATTTCTCTATATATTATGATTAACTTTGAAGATAAAGTTTGAATAATTATCGTGGGTAAATACACATTACTTTGAGAATTCAGAGTCCTTCTTATGAGCATTTTCAATTTGCCAATGCCTGATTCCCAGAACCCAAGGATCGGAGTACCTTAAATTCATGATCTAATTGCTAATTTTATGTAGGATGAAAAGAATGGAAAGAAAAAAGATCAAAATCCAGATTATTTTTTTTAAATATAATTCTACAAGGATTTCAATTTGTTTTTTGAAGAAAAAAAAAACAACAACATAATGATCAGTTTCAAGTATTTGTCAAAAAGTATAAGTTTATTTTTTTTTCCCGATCATCAGAAAATATGCCTGAAAAGTTTTTGCTTGTGAAGAATTATTACTAAATATATATCAGAACAGCTTTTCCACTGGTGGTAACTTGATGAAATTAAACTATATACATGTAGTTGTTCATAAAGCCTCTGTATGTATAAGGTAAGTAGAATTCAATAACATGTTGAAAATACATGTTGTTACCATAAAATTTCTGCTTCAAATATTTGAAAATCAGACATGTAGGAGGTCTCGTCCTATATCAGTATCAAAATGTCAAACTTAAATTATCTTGTAGTCATAATTTTGTATTGAGCATCATTTTTCCTTTCCTATGTTCAGGTACTTTAATAATTATTAAAACGTTTGTTAAAATGATTTATATTTTCGTCTGATTTATAATCTGTTTGCATTTTTGTATAAAGAACTTAATTTAATGTATAAACAATAATTCCTGCCATACATTTTTTTCAAATCAAATACATGTTAATAATGCTTGGAAAAAAATTAATTAAGAACTGCTTAATTGTTTGACATTTGGATTTTTTATGTTATATGTTATATTTATGTTTTCCTTTTATACATAGTACACGATGTTTGAATAAAGTGTATTGACATGAAACCTTGAAAAATACGATAGGTATGTTGTCACCCCTTTCCAACACAAAGTCTAAAACTTTTTCTGATGCCTTTCCATTCCCCAGGGAAACAATTACTGGTAGAAGGAAATTGTCACACAAATCTACAAAATATAACAATGCAGGTATATGTCAATTTGAATGCTTCCTTTTAAGTTTGATATATGTTTTCATGGAGATTTTGTTCTGTTGTTCTTAACTTTTATTATTTTTTTTTGTTTTAAAAAGTATAACTGTACATAAAAGAATATGATTCTACCATTGGAGACGGTGTACAGATGTTTTTAATAACCAGAAAATTAGGTACATGTAAGCAAGTTTATTACATATAAATATGGAATCCTATTTATATAATTTGGTCACATGAAAAGTAAATTATGTTACTCTTCGTATTCATTTGTTTAACATACTTTCTACCATCCTTCTAAAGTAAACAAATTCTTCTTCGTCAGCAGAATCACCTCTGTGAATTGTAAAAATATTCATGGTGATAAGGGTCTGCAAAAAAAAAAAAATGTAGGAGGAATCTTTTGATTTTTTTCCTTTCATGTTACACTGTAACATCTAATGTCACATGTCATTGTTAATGTGTATTTTAATTTGAATGTTTTTGACGCGTAATTTAAATTATTAATTAAATTTGACTGAATAGTGATAATTAGTTCAATATCAAAAAGTTTATGTATAAATAAGGTAAAAAAAAATAGACTTAATCGACAGTCTCATAGGTATAATGCCAATGAAAAGATATATAGTCATTTAAAATATGAAAGTTTGCAGAAATACATGAAACTACAATTTTTTAATTTCACCTTACCTTGATGATTGCGTTTGTTGTTTGCTTATGCACAATAGCATGTTCATTGTAGAAAACGACCTTTCTAGCGACTAAATAGCACGGCATGCCTGTCTTTACTACAAAGTATTTAATTTAAGGTTAGAAATGAAAACAAAACAAAACATTATTTCACATCAGATTGATAAAAGATTTTTGATACACTTTGCTTTGAATATGCAATATGGATATAATACAGTGGATCTTCAGATATCCGGACGCCAGATATCCGGATGCTTCAGTATCCGGACGATTTTTCATCGGAAAGAAATTTTTAAATGTTATTTTGTCTTGTTTAACTGGTTATTCAGATATCCAGATGCTTCACATATCCGGACAAATTGACTGGGAACCGAAGCGTCCGGATAAATGAGGGTCCACTGTATCATATTTGAAACTAAAAATAATTTCTTAAAACTGTTTTGTTATAATTAAGATTTAACATTTTCCCCTTACATCCAAATCCTTTAATTTCCTCTAAACATCTTTTCAAAGAAGGCTCATGGTGGTCAAAAATATTTGGATTGTCTGCAAAAATGACATACAATGTTGGCCTTAGCGATTGCGATAAGTGGGCCTTTCTGGTACTTCTCTGAAAATTCTGGAAGTTTCTAGTGATTTGATTCTCATTAGGGATATTTTCAGTTCTTTGTTCTTCAATTGGAGCATTTTCTGTGCCTTGATTCTCAGTATTGATATTTCCAGTGCCTTGATTCTCATTCTGGGTGTTTTCAGTGCATTGTTTTTCATTAAACCAGAGTTCAACTAATGCCTGGAATCATTGCAAAAGAACACTCCTATACTTTACTCACGGATACAAGTCTTAATTAATTGCTATTTGTTTTCATTCATTTCAATAAAATTACTCAAGAGAGAAAATGAATAAACAATTAGTTAAATGGTTTAATTAATGGAAAATACTTTGTGCGTATAATAAACAATTAATGTACTTATACGGTATCAGTTTATAGATTTACCTTTTCGAATTGACATGTTTTGAATGTACCCGAGGACTTTAAATGCATATAACTTTTTTTCTTTAAATGTTGTTCGCTTCAGTCCAACATTCGAACTTGCAAAATGGAATATTTTTGTTATATGATGTTATATTGAGTCCTGTGATGTAAATTTCTTTTTTTCCAATGGTACAAATAATATACATGTAAAGTGTTGCTGCAATTCTATTTGATTTGCACAGTAAATATTTCAATAGATCTTAATTTTATTGATATTTAAGGTACATTGATGCTCTGATAAGAGAGATAACTCTTATGATAGAAAACTCTATTATTCCTTTATAAATTTGTCAAGTTGAAGTGCCTTTTTTGTCAAACTTTGCCCCGCAAGCCATGATAAAATTGTTTGTTTTTTATTTAGCATATACTTTTCTTTTGGGAAATTATAAAAGTTAAAGAAACATTTTGTATGAGTAAGCAGAGACTTTATGAAACTTAAGAGTATTTTTTTACTAATTGGAGTTAAATATGAGGATTAACCAAAATAGTATTATACATGTACTTGTTTCCCAGCACGATTTTGTCAGTGTACACACTTTACTTTCAGACCCTCTTGAGGATATCAAATACATACACGACGAATAAATCGCTTCTGTCCGCTGACATGCACCGATACACATTTTATATTGCATATTATTTTATTACTTATATGTTGAATATCTTTTAGGAGGAAGGAATCAGGATATAAATGTAAACGAAAGTCCCCTTAACGGCCAGCTGTATGGAGGGTAATTGTTTTAAAAAAAATTCAGACTTGTAAGTTTGTAAATACAAACTTGTAATCGTGTCAGTTTCATAAACTACATATGTAAGTAGGTAATTCAGATATAAAAGGATATACTTCTGAAAATACAACCTTGTGAACGTTCAAAATGTGTGTATCTTTGAAGTTGTAAACTTTGTTTTCCGGAATTTATATTTCCGCGCTCTGAATAAAACACAAAGACAGTCCACAACTCTACAATTGTAAAGTATACATGTTTGTGCAGTTTTGATTACGTGCAACTACGGAGGGCAATCAGTGCTACAATTCTTTTTTATTATAACTTCTTGTTTTCCAAATAAATTGGATACATGAAAATTCTATCGAGTTCATTTTAAATTTTTGTTTATATTTCCCAGTTTTATATATTTCTTTAATGACCGTAGGATCCAAGGGCGGGGGGGGGGGGGT
>PRKT01000889.1:81383-98718 GCA_003671525.1 Saccostrea glomerata | reverse complement strand
GGGGGGGGGGGGGGGGGGTGCCCATATACATTTATTTAGAATTCTATAGAAAATATAGTTGGTACCCCCTCAATTTAAAAATTCTGATGACTTGGAGAGGTGTGGTGGAGGGAGTTTAGTTGATACTTAAAACATTCCAACTCTGAACTACCCGCTTATGAGGCTAACGCCCAACTATAGGCAACTGTGATCAGTGCCCCAGTTTATTAAGATCTTATTTATAATTGCAAATATATCATACTTAAAAAAACATTCAGAAGATGTAGAATTTACATATCAATATTCCTCGGGGGAACGGGAGGGGAAAGGGGGTCCCAAAAGAAATGACAACCAACAATTAAATATATAAACTGGTACACGTAAAACTTTCTCTGTAACAGCAATGATTGGGATCTTTCATTATAACTTTTCGGAATTTTTTTTCAACGCAAGAATTAAGGTCTGGTGCAATACATGCATTTTCATATCAAAAGATCTGCTCGTGATTTTTTTCCACACAAATAGTGAAAAACCCAATATTTTGCCCCCTCTTCTACTTCGGTCCTAAGATTTTAATGTACTTATTAAATGAATGTAATTTCCAATTGTGCCCAATTGTCGGTATATTCATAAGAAGAGAAATCAAGGCTAATTCATTATTATATTCCCTGAAAAGTAATGCCTGTTGGGGTCAAGAGTTTTTTGTTTTGTGCCCACCCCCAATTGCTTCCAACGGGTCTGAAAAGGAGAAAAACAGACAAGAATAAAATCATATGATTTTTAAAATAATAAAACAAAATTCATGTTCCAGGGAGATATATCTACAAGGTACGTGTCGTAGACTGTTCGCGCAAGATCTCTGTGAACTTTAAATAAAGATGCGCTCCTTCCGTTTAAATTTCATCCGGGTTCCTTAGTTTAATTCTGTTACGCAAGTGTAGTTCTTCTCTCTTATTAAAACTTTTGATTCTACTTATATAGGTTTACCCCCCCCCCCCCCCGAAAAAAAAAAAGGAATAGTGAAACATAATTTAAAATGTCAAATAATATGAAAATAAGAAAGTTAGGGAAAAGTAATAATAATAAAGAATAAGTTCGAAGGAAGCAACTTCAGTTGGGGGTGGGGATAGGTGGGTCCCAAAGCCATACAGGGCTGGGGGACACTATCAACTACGTCCCCTCCCATTAAAAAGAAGTCATCAGTCTTTTTTATTGAGGGGGCACAATTTAAGCATATAGTAGCTATGTTTTCTATACTATTCTATATATCGGCAAAATTATTTTGGGCACGACACATCCCCCTTCCCCGGATCCTGGAAAATATAAACAAGAAGTTAGAACTAAGTTAAAAATAAAAAAAATGAAGTCGTTGGAATTTATTTAATTTTGATAAAAAGTTATAATAATAATCTAAAAAATGAAATACGTATATTGAAAAGAAAATATGGCACCGACACCCATCCATACTTTATTGCAATCAAAATTCGACAAACATGTAGACTTTACATTTGTAGAGTTGTGAATTGTCTTTGTGTTTTATTCAAAGAGCGGAAATATAAATTCCAGAAAGCAAAGTTTACAACATCAAAGATACGCCACATTCATAATTTGAACTTAAAGTTAATAAGGTTGTATTATCAGAACTACATGCTTGAATGTCCTAATTACCTACTTACATACAGTGTATGTAGACTATGAAATTGATACGATTACAAGTTTGTATTTACAAACTTACAAGATTGCATTTAAAAACTTACACGTCTGGATTTTTGAACACGATTACCCTCCTTACAACTGAAGCTTAAAACTACAATCAATGCACCTTAATTTAACATCAACGTAAAATGGTACCTACATGTATGTAGAACGATGCTAAAATATTAAATTTGAATAAGGGCATTTTGCAAAGACGACAAATTTCAATGGACGGATAATAATCCAAGTCTTTTACAAGACAAGAATACACAAAAAATTATTTCTAACAATTATTTAAAAAAAATGCACAGAAACATTTTTGAACTACATGTAGGTCTGAGAAATATAAACCGCACAGCAGATATTCAATTAATTGAATATTTTAGAGTAAGTTAAAATGAGGGTGTGGTTTTAAATAAAAAACACCAACTTTTTGTTTTAAATGTTATTCATTATAATATTTTTTCTACAATATAAAGTCTTTTATTGGAGAAGTAAAATTTCTTCCTTTGCCGTAACTAAATATACGTTCGCCATTCAGTATGATTAAGAGCATCACCTTGAAACCTTTTCTCCCAAAATCAAATTCTTTGCTAGTGTTTTCAGTGTATTATAATTCATATTGAATATGTATTGCAACGTAAGAAAATCAGTCTTAAAACGAACATAAAAACAGTAATTATTAAAACAAATAGTATTTCAAAATATACACGTGCCAAATTTTAAATTGGCATGGAACATGTTTCAAATTCAATCTCAAACTGAATCCTTCAAAGCATATATTCCCATTATTTATTTTTTTCTGCAGAAATGCAAAAATCACATTTAGAAATTGTAGGAAAAAATGTTAAAAATTTCTTGGAAATACTAATTGACTCTTTGACTTCGGCATGTTCGGTGAAAGGAAATTTCAACAACTCCACTGAGTCGAATGATTTTGATTGACAGGACAAAAAATGTGGATTTCGTGTGAACTGGGTGAAGTTGATGAAGGAAAATAAAAGCTGATGCTTATTGTCAAGTTGATTTGTTGATCTTCAAAAAAAAAATTATTGCTTTCACTGACTTGAATATTTAGGAAAAAATTACATGATTTTTTATTCGATACAACAGATATCTGAGAAGGGGGCTTCATTTTCTCTCTCTCTCTCTCTTTCTCTCTCTCAACTCTTACAACTATGGTACAATGTAATTAATTCGTTCTTTAAGTAGTGGATTTATATTCTGAAGTAAAGTCCACATTATTTTATTAGTTCAAAAAAAAGCATATTTATTTCATTAGTAGATAAATTTTACTTTTTATACTACACGTGTTCGGTCCCAATCACACACGTTTCACGACAGTAAAAATCGTGCTATTAAAATTTTGGTTTTAAACATCAAATGTACATGCAGAAAAATCTGTTTTACTTATTCATTTATCCATTTATTGTTTATATTTTAACACCTAACATTAAAATACAACAAAATAGTTTCAATGCAAGGAAAAGATCGGAGGCATTCCGAATAAATCTTTCATCTTTTGTTCACCGTTCACTTTCCGCTCATGTTTGCACTCCATTCGCGTCCTGCGTTCACTCACCGTTCTCTGTTCGCACATCGTTCACCAAGTTGCGTTCAGCGTTCACACATCGTTCACTCACCGTTCGCTCTGCGTCTGATCACCGATCGTTCACCATTCGTTCATCGTTCGTTTACCGTACAGGTGGGTACGTGGAACGTTTCATGTACTGTATGACACTCTCCCCATCATTACTGCTCAAATTTGCAGTGGCTTAACGTCATTTTCAATTATTATGTCAAACATTTGTAGTTCAGAGAAGTACATGCACGGAGTACACTGCAATATTCTCTGTGAAGCCTTATCATGCCTGTGCATTTTAACTTCACGTTAGACGGAAATATATTCGCATGAAAAACGATCGTGAAGCATTTACTCTTCTTTTTTAGTTATCATGTATTGGTTGATTTTATATTGTTTAAGGTCCCTTTCGAGAATTTTTCAATCATAAGGAGACGCCACTACTTACCGATGAATAGCTGCAATTTTTTTCCTATACTCGGCTCTCAGGGCCATTTAGCAGGGAGGGATCTTTTTCGGGCCAGCAGCTACTGCGACATGGGACCTCGGTTTATACGGTCTCTTCCAAAGGTCAGATCTCCAAGTCCCACAGTGGGATTCGAACCTGCGACATAAGGATTGTTTCCTTAAGGCCCTGTCACACCAAGCTGCGTTCACACGGAGTCATTACGGCGTTGTTAAATTTTTTAAATCGCCGAGGAATCGCAGGAAAATTGCATAAATATCTGTACAATTTCCATAATATGAAGATGTCACGGCGTCCCCTGCGGCAACGGACGCGATTCTACGGCGATCTCAAGGCGTTCTAATGCGTTCCAACGGAAATTTCTCGGCGATTGACTGCGCTTCCGCGGAGTTCTTAAGGCGCGTTAGGAGTTTTCACCTCGTGTTCACGGTGTTTTCACTGCGCTGGCTGCGTTCACAATACGTTCACAATGCGTTCTATACTCATTGATATATATTCAGAAGGAATGTAAAACATTTCTGCTTAAACATTCAAGTGACACGATGAAAAGACTTCTAATCATACCAAGAATTATTTTTAATAATTAAAAATGTTCTATTTAAATAATTTAGTACTAAATTATTAATAAATTTATCATTAAACTCTTTTTTCAATTTTATTGATTCAGATGTGTTGTTAGATTTTCTTTGATTTTATTATGAATTAAAAAAAATAATAATAAACACACTGAAAAGATTTCTACAAAATTTAAGTGAAACAACAGAACAAGTTCTAGTATAATTTTCTTTTCCATTTTTTTCACTAAATGCTCCTAGTGCAACAGATACATTGGAATTATTGCTGATTTTGTGAGCTGGCTGACAACGCTCTAACAACGCCATGAAAGCGCATTGTGATCGCCATGGACGCTGTAGAAACACCATGGGAGCGCAATGATCGCAGTGACAGCTTCGTACTGTCGCCGTGTAATCGCAGTCGAAAAAATCACAAGTCGATAAATCTCATTAGAAGCGCCGTAAAAACGCAATAGAAACGTAGTGACATCTTCAAGGACTCCGCGACATCTCCGTGAGGTCTCCATGAAAGCGCAGTCTACTATCACTGCGTTCTTGCTGCGATCATGTGCCTCTTCACGGCTTTGGTACGGAGCTCCGACTACGTTGTTGGAGATCTCACCACGCTGCTATGGCGATCATACTACGTTTCTACTGCGTTTTTATCAGACCGCGATCACACGGCGCGTACTTTGTGCATGCCCAAAGTGATCGCCGTCCCCTGGCGTTCTAGGAGACCCTACACGACCCTACGGCGTTCAGTGGATATCTCGCCGCGTTGTCACAGCGCAGTATAAGACTCTACTGCAATCACCTCGGCGTTTTGCATTTTTTGAGGACGCTGTGCAGTCTCCGTGAGGACGCAGCCCCGGTGTGACAGGGGTTTAATATCGCGACTCTACAGCTGACGCTCTAACCACTTTGCCAAGCGGGCGATTATCATATATAACACTACGAAAATTAAACTTAAACAGCCTCTTTTTCTAAACGATTACGACTCTTTAAAAACGTGTGCTGTTGCTACACCAATAATTAATTTTGATGTGTCACATACTGGGTATACAGGATTACTGCACTACGAATCAACGTTAATAATTCCGTTACAATAAAAAGAAAATGGTTGTCTGGAACTTTGGATATCACTCTGGTTGAATTATTGCTTCGAAAAATGCATACCACTGACAAAACAAACTCTTAGACATGTCTTTTTCTAATTGTTATTCTTTAGCAGGTAGGTCAGTTTGGTAAAGAATTCTACATAGCGCTATACGCAATTTTAGGTTTCTAGCTGCTGCGCCTTGACGTCAAAATAAAAGAAATGTACAATTAATGAAACTCATCTTATCATGTCAACACAAGATCACACGGAGTGCAGTTAAAAATAACATACTGAAGTAGAAGTACTTTTTGTCCTCGTGGTATCAATCTACGCTATGTAAACGGTAACAAATTTTCTGCGGAAATTTGTCCAAGCGTATTTAATAAAAATGTTAGGAATGTAGTGACAGTCTTAGAAATGCGCGTAATTTTCTTCCCGCGGATCAAACAGAAATTGAGATTCCGCGGAATAATGACGCCTTGGAACTCTTTATTGATGGGTGATTCTTTTTAGGACTTCTCTGATATCAGGTCATCTATAAATTCCAATATTGAATGGCCATAACAAAGTTCAAAATATGCTATATAATTGTTTTCAACATTATATGTAGTTTTTGAAAAGTGTTGCGAATTTATATAAAATACCTAATTTAATTGCTAAAAATTAATTTGTTTGCCCTCAGGTACAAATTGCTGGTCATCTACATTCAATTTAGCTATAGTTAATTTGTTTACAAGATATCACAAGGTTTGTACTTCGTAGCATATTTCAAATATCTTAGTGCTTCTAAAATTTATGTGGAAAAACTGGCACATTGAAAGTATGGTCTTGCAATAAATCAATTTATTAGGGCCCTCCTATTACTTTTTCAATGATTTTGCATACAAATATACGACAGAATCACTTGTCTGGAGAATTTACGGACAGTTTATCAATAATATAGTACAAAAGACATCGCATCAAAAATGAAAGCCTTTTTATCTAATTGCAAATAATATTTTATTTGAGAACAAAAGATATTGTTCATTGTAAAAAATACGGCAAATTATCAAACTTAAGGACAAATGATAGACATTTTTTTTTCTTTGAAAGAGACTTACTATCATGTCAAAACTTTTGAAAAGTGGATAATTCTTAATTTTTCCCCCCTGAGAACTGGAAAATGAAATAGAGTTGGAAAGTATTAGTAATGGTACAATAAAAACACAAATATGGACAAGTAACACTCAGTAAACGTGTATAGGTGAAAACAAATTTAAGAATATGTTACCTCGGTGTAAAAAGTATATTATAAACTGAAGAAAAATATACCAGGCCAGGTGAATTTTATTAAGAGAAGAAAAATGGTAAAAGTCAGTCTATGTGATATTGATGATTTTTTGTTAATTTGTTTCCCTCATAAATTTACCTGGCCAGGTATATTTTTTAAAAGTTTTTATTGCACTTTTATCTGATAACCTGTACGGAGTGTGTTTTGTCCATATTTGTAATTATATTGAAAGTCTAATTCATTTTTCAGTTCTTAGGAGAAAAAATTCCAAGAATTATCTTCTTTTCTTATCTTGTGACATGTAATGAAGTCTCCTTCAAAGAAATAAAATGTATCATCTGTCCTTTTTTTCTTTAAAATGTCTAAATTCCCGGAGAAATACTATATATGCTTCCTTAACATATCTTTGTATGTGAATTTCGTTACAAAATATTAAATAATACATTGTGACATAAGACTTTCCTTTCAAATGAAAATATAGAACATCTGCTTTTTGCAATATGTGTGATGAAGTTGAAAAATATTAGATTAGATTAGATATTTACTTTAAGATTAAACATGTTTGAATACTATGGAAAAATCTAAGGTTTATGTTAACATTTGATGTACAGCGATAACATGTTATCTTATAGAAATGTTTTATTCTGAACGGAATGACAAAACGCCTTTGTGTCTTTCTTAGCATATAAGATATACAAATTAAGAACAAAACAGAAACAAATGATATGTTACTTTCTTACGAAAAGAGTTTTATAAAAACAATATGGACATTTTACTGAAGTATAACCAAAAAAACATTTGATTAAGAATAGGATAGTGACATTTGTAGATATCCTTTAATTTATTTATGTCAATTTTTTTTTGCTATGCTAGCTTTCCTGGCCCGAGATAGTTAGAAAATTGTAAACGGGTATGCGTAAACGGGTATGCATAAAGATAACTAAATTCAAAACTATTTCAAAAATCACTCTTTGAAATATGATGTTTTTGAAAGAATTAAAAACATACCAAAACAACCAAAATAAGCCTTGGTAGTATACTATATAGTATATGGCAATACAGAATATGCAGAAGAGAAAACTGGAAACTGGATAAAGTACTAGCTTTAGTAATTTAGATTGCACATAAAAAAGACTTACTTCTTTTCTTCCGGTGCTGACTTTAACGTATCCTCGCGAATCTAGTACAGAACACAAGCAATTATTAAATATAATGCAAATTGCAAATTCATTACAAAGTTAGCATCAATAAAAAACGCAAAAAAATCTCGTAAAGTAAAAAAAAAAACAATATTGCTTAGGAATAGGAAAATATATTTCTATATTGAAATAAAGTATTATAAAGCTGCATCTAAATTAATGGATATCAATTTTAAAGAAATCCAAAAATGAGTTGTCGGCAATTACTGGAAATTAATATATTTTTTAAATTGCAAAACTGCCATCTGTGATTTGTAAACTAGGAGATTTTTATTTTCAATTTAAAATTTTTAGGAACGGTGTACTGTGTGAAATACAATTTTTCGACGTAGCTATCTAGTTTTGTGAAATGCAGTGGGATATAAATAATCCATATTTTTATGACTCTTTTATATATCTTCAATGCATAATTTGATCGTACTTCACCAACTGAAAATATGTTTTGATATCAAAAAGCAATATTTCATATATGATTCAAATGGCCCTTTTTAATGAATGCTTGTATCTCAAAATTTATCTAAATATATATTTTACTATGTTCATTTTTACGTGCAAAGTTTATCTGTGATTTTATTTTTATTTTTTGTTGAAATACTATTTATTTAGAATTATGACATCATTTAGTTCATCACACCCAGTCATTCCATTTTTGGGGTGCTTTAAAATGGCTTATATTCCTACGAATTTCCTTCCAAAGAATAATAAGCGCAGACTTGAACAAATGCTATAATTTCAGATTGACAGAATCATCTAAACAACAATTCCTGTACTCATACGAAAACATAAAAAGTGCACATTCTAGACTGCAAAAAAATCAATTATAATGTTATTAAATGAACACAAACAATGATAATTAAAATTTAATATATCTCTATTTTAAATACATAAAAAGAATCAATTTAGAATGTTTTTGACTTTGTTCACATTTGTAGAACAAAGAATATTGAAAATTATTCAATTCTTATTTATAAAAATAAACACTCATCAAGTACTGTAACATTTGGCGGTATATTCTTTTTAGTGTTTTGGTGGAAAGAAACTTCCGCTAATTCAAGTACAACACTTAATGTCTCAAACATATATACATTAATAAACATACTAAGAAATGGGCTAAATCAAATCTACGCTTTTTCAAAAATAAATTTCCGCCAAATATCGTACACGCTAAATATAATACATTACAGTAGGTTTGAAAAATGGTACGCATATTTTCGCTATGTTTCAATTAAAAATAAAAAAGAAGAATGTGTTTATTTGCTTTGACTCATTTTTTAGCTTACCATTTCCTAGGTCTGGTAAATGATCTGGAAAGTGTTTACTTTCTGTCATATTACTTGACTGAAACAACAGATCAGTTATTTTAACTATGGTCGTTCTATTGCTTTGCGATGAATTATCCCATTTAATTTTAACTGCATGTCTTCCAATATCCACTTTATAATTGCATAACTTTTTGACTTCCCCTTTTCTTGAGTCTGAAAGCAAAATCGTCAAGAAATCTTTATGTATTAAAATGAATTTTGTACTTCTTTTTATCTGCCATTAACTGAACAAGAGGTACTTGCAACAACTTTCCAATGATTGAATGTGGATCTTGTTTTAAACTAGATGCTATGGCATTCACAATTTTGAAAGAGGCATCATTGCACATCATAACTATACACTGAGCAACTGTATAGTTTGGTTACTTAAGGACAGATGATACAAAAAAAAAAAGGATGCCTGAATTGGTATATTTTTTGGCCTAAATTAATTTGAAATAATGCAAATAATAAATTTCTAGATTATAGAGGAAATGGTGATCCTTCCGTGATGTTCAAAACTTTGCCCTTCTGAAACCATCCTTATTAATGTATACAAATATTCTAACTTTAAATTCCATTTTTGTGCAAATTTGTATAAAAAAATAAATAAAAACTGCACGGTCAAAAGTATTTAATGTATTCATTTTAACATAGTCCAAGTTGTTATTTTCAAAATATTTGACAAAACTTTGTTTTTACCATCTGTCCTGAATACCCATAGGCAGGGTAGAAGAACAAAAAGTGCATTTCATCTGTAAAATTCATCAATAATCTGTAGTGAGCCTACCTGTAACAAACTAAATTTAATTCCGTAGGATTCCGTAGGATACCTCTATTGCCTGAATGTAAATATTATTATTTATCCTGTGGAGAGCCCCTCGATTTGTAATTTTATCTACCTGAGAGCTCGTGTTCGGGTAGTACCCGGGAAGTCACAGCCGAGATAATACCTGTTTGGCTTGTGTTGAAGTAGCCGGGGCGGATACTCAAACTGCATCAGGTATTTGAAAATGCAATTTGTAAAATACGTTTTCTTGTTTGAGTCTACACGTTTAGTATGGTTGTTTTATCATATTTTTCCCCAGGGTCCCATTTCCTCGGGCTTTCGTCCCGTTTCGTAATTAACAGGTCTTGGGCGGGGTACTACAGCTAATTACATTGACAATAGCCTGTCGGTAGTCCAGGGTGTGAGGGAAAGGATTGCAATGTGTAATGGTTTTGCAGTTACAGTGGCAAATGTGAGAGAGTGTACAACAGAGTACGGCAGCCCTAACGGACACCTCGGGTCAAGCAATTTCAAGTTATTTTGTGATATTGAATTAATAATTCACCTTTTTGGAATAATATCAATTCAAACCAAAGTTAATCCTGACAGCATTGTGAAAGATAAAAAACACTCAAATATGTGATATTTGTGAAATTCTATTCAATTCTAATTGTGAAAGAAAAATACGTTTACCAGAGGGAAATAAAATACCAGAACTCAAATATCTCCAGCATGGGTGAACGTGTACTACTTTTTTTAAAGGACAATCTCCAGGACTGACGCGCTGCTGATAGACAAGTCATTTCTTTATTTTCTTTTATTTGTTTTATTGTAAAAATTAACTTTTGTTTTCTTTGTTAAATTTTGTTAAAATTTCATTTGTTTTGTTCCCTTCGTTTATTAAAGTTCTTAAAGTGTATAACGCACATCTCAACAATACTACACTTGAACCTCTCACGACACCCTTGCTTATCAAAAATGTTTGATAATACCAAGGAGCAGATTTCAAACAATTAATTCCTTTTAAGCGCCAATCACACCCCCCTTCCTTGAAATTCAAAATTCTTGAAGTAGGGTCCTTGAACATTTGACTACGAGGGTTGATTCAAAAATTCGTGGAATTTCTTTATATTTCATTCATTTATAAGTGACATAAGTTGAAAATTACAAATAAGAATATAGACACTTGTTGAATATTTTAAATTAAAAAAATATTTTAAATATTTGTGATAGTAACTCTATGGCAGTTGCCATAGAAACGGATGTTTGGAAATGCGGGGGAGACATCAATGCGGTTATTATCATTTTAATTCTTAATACTTGAAATATGATTAAAACCGCCCTTTGTGTTATAGAAAACAAAAATTATGTCATTGGTACGATTGTTTGACCTTTTATAAAACTTTGTGTTGGGTTTTACTGATTTTACTGGATATTTTGTTTACTAGTTGATAATTTATTGTTGATCTTAAGGTTTTTAGTCGACGTCAAATTTCCGTCAGCTCATAAGTTTTGTAAAAATCCCGGGATCACTTTATCTTAAATGCGTATATTATTGACATAGACTGAGGAAAAATGCATTTAGCTAGTGGTTTTCCAGTGGCGTAAGAAATTGAAGAAAATAGAACTTTCATGGACGTTGATTAAAGGTGTGGTCGCCTTTTTGAGGCTCTGTTTTAAGTGTTTGTGCCCCTTGACAAATTGAAAGCATTAATAAACGTTGTCGGCTGACGTACTGCTGTTCTTGACATTGCTACTGAAATCGGAATATCATATGGATAAATGGGGGTATTTTGAAATATGAGTAAAAAATGAAGATAAATTGGTGCGAGAGCATACCCAGGTTTTTCTTGATAAAAAAGGGCAGCATTTTGAAGAATTACGTGTTGGAATTGGACATGAGATGATTCTATAACGTGACGTGACATACCAAACTTGACGTTACGTCGAAGTTTCCCCCTGGTTTCACAACAATCCATTTTCAGAAAGCTCGTGTGACCTTATTGAGAATTGGAACGTGGTGAAATTTTCCAGTATTGTTGCATTATGACTCTATTTTATAAATATGCCTATTGTTTGCTTTTGTCAAATCATGATAAAATTTTAGAAAGAAATTCCACGAACTTTTGGATCAACCTTCGTATATAGGTTGTTCATCTGCTTAAAACCCAGGAGCAGAGAAGAAACTTTGAGATTTAATGTATTTTCACCATATACTCAATAGAGCCCAACCCTAACACCAGAAATTCGGACCCTTGGGCAAGAAAATTCTAAATTTTGGAAGAGACATTCTTGCTCAACAATATATGCTCCGTTAGTTTATCTAATACCCATGAGCGGAGACGAAGATATTCAAAAAAAATTAATGCATTTTTACTTTATAATCAATAGAAACCAAAAGTAACAATTTTGGAAGAAGCACTCGTGCCCATCACAACTATGTACTTAGTTAGCTTATTTAATACCAAGGAGCAGAGAAGATTTTCAAAGAAACAATCCAATTTCACTAATATAATCTATATAGCGCCAAGCTGGCATTAGAACCCCTGATCCTGGTGCCATGAATTTCACAAATTTGTTATAGTACTCAATGCTCATTAGATCCATGCCTACAGTTCGACTGCCTAAGCTTGATGTCCAGGAGTAAAGAAGAAGATTTTTTTCAGATTGCATTAATTTTAGTGGTTTTGGTTCAACCCTTCAGGCCCCATGGAGGCAGGGTTTATAATATTCTCACTTTTTGTTCCCCTTTACCTGTAAATGCTGTATACCAAACATGTTGAAATTGATTCAATGGTTTCAGAGAATTAAATGTTATACTGGCAGCCAAGCCTTTTTTTTATTTTCATCCTGGCTATGTCCAAAATGCACATAGCTTAGATATGCACAGATATTATTCCATATAACACCACAGCAAGAGCATCAGATGTTGAAACGATAAATATGAATTCGATCGGGATCAGGATACCGAAAACGGTACAAATGTGAACCCAACGATGAAATTCAAAATAGCTATCACGACATCTGGCAGGAGCTTGTTAAAGTTAGGAGAACACATCCTTCACAACTGATCTGTGGTTATCTGAACATCAACAGTCTCGCAGGAAAGTATGAGCAGATTCAAGACATTTTACGGCGTAATCTTGTTGATATGCTGTTCCTAGCAGAGACTAAACTCGACGACTCCTATCCTAATGCCAAGTTTGCAGTTGACAACTACACCCTATGGCGGGGTGACCGAAATAAGCATGGTGGAGGAGTGCTAGCATACCTGATCTGATGTAGCTGAACACCGTAAGCCCACCCTTGAATTTAAGGACGTTCGATCCTGAGATTTTGAGCATATTATGGTCATGTCCTTTATTTAAAAAAATCTGCATCATTCTTAAGTTCTAACATTAAATCTGAATTCTACAGTGCAAATTTAATTAAATTCAATGAAAAAACCGCGATTAAATTCCCTTCAAGTAGAATTAAACTAGGGACTATATTTTGTGGCGGAAGGTTTTTTAGACGAATATGATCAGTTTTTCCATTTTGAACTATAACAGTATTGTTAATTTTGGATTCCTATTTTCCCATCCTGGTTGCACACAAAGCTGTTTTTTGCAGTGAAATGTGTTATACATGTTCTGAAATATCTATTAAATTATTTCTTATGAATTCTATCAACAAAATGTGACAAATATAGTAAATATATTCTGAAAATCCGGGGGGAAATTGAGCCAAGTTTAACGTAAAACTGACACTTTTTTAGTAAAATCTAAAATTTACATCATATACCCCAACTTTTGATGTTCTTTTCTAAATATTCAAGATAAATTTGACCTATTTCCTTTAAATCAGAAAAAGTTTAAGACTTTAAAATAATTTTCTTGCTTATTAAATTTTCAATGCCAGAAAAATCACATTTTATTAGTGCAGAAAGGTCAAATAATTGATTATGCGAAGCAATTTGAAACTTTTCTTAGTCACAATTTTTAACTGTGTTTTTTTTTTAAACAAACTTAGAGTGCATTTTGTTTCATGCTTCAATTGGATAAAAATATTGTAGGGAAAACGTCACAAATATAATTTTTAATTAAGACACAAATTTCAGTGCAGAAAGGTCATATTAAATGTATTGTAGTGCCAAAAGAAGCGCATTGACCCCCATCTTTTGATTTGAATTTTAATTAAGCTATGTATGCAGAAACTAAAAATATACATGGCAAAAAAAGTTTAAGACTTTAAATATCAGGATCGAACGTCGTTAAAGACATCGAGTCAATGGGCATAGAGGTAACACCAAATGGTAATAAATGGTTCTTTGTTTGTGGTTATAAACCGCCTCAGACGGAAGACAAAAAGTTTTTAGTAATGACTTCAGTCAAACTTTAGATAAAATCATAAGTAAATATGACAACTACATCAAAGCTGGTGACTTAAACTTCAACATGCTTGATAAAAAGGAAAGCTCTCTACTATTTGATATATGTGATATACATGATGCCAAGAATATCGTAAAAGAGCTACATGTTTTACTAAGATTTGGGAACCCTCTCTTTTAGATGTTATTATAACAAAGGAAAATGATAAATATTGCAAAGTATGTAATTTTGGAACTGGTATTAATGAATGTCATAACTTTTTTTTCTTTTTTACCCATTAAGGAAGATTTTGTCAATAAAAGTATTAAAAAGAATCAATGTTAAATAGCTTCAGATTTGATGGAATTTCTCCAACACTTTTGCATATTGCAAATCCAGTTATCAATAAACCGTCCCTGACAAAAAAATACTACAGTAAACTATATTTATATATAGTTTACTATAGTTAACTATAGTAAATCAAAGTTCTAAGTTTTCATCATAGTAAATCAAAGTTCCTGATTTTTACCATAGTAAACCAAAGTTCCAATTTTTTCACCATAATAAATCAAAGTTCCAAAGTTTTCACCATAGTAAATCAGAATTCCAAAGTTTTTATTATAGTAAATCAAAGTTCCAAAGTTTTTACTATAATAGTAAATCAAAGTTCCAAAGTTTTCAGCATAATAAATCAAAGATCCAAAGTTTTAACTTTGGTACTATAGTTAACTATAGTAAACTATGATTAACCATAGTTCACCATAGTATTTTTCTGTTAGGGGTTGACCAAAATGATTAATCTATTCTTGGTAACATCAACTTTTCCTGATAAGCTGAAGATTGCTCAGGTTAATCCTATACACAAAAAAAATAGTACCTTAGAGAAGGTTATTTTAGACCAGTGAGCGTCCTTCCAACAATATTAAAACTTTTCAAAAGAGCAATAGAAACACAGTTAACAAACTTTTTGATGACATTTTAATTCCTTTTTATCAGCCTTTCTGTCAGGTTTTGGATGTAAGTCAAATCTGTTGAGAGTTATTGAAGACTGGAAATATGCCCTGGATAAAAATGAATATACTGCAGCTAATTTAATGGATCTCAAAGTCCACAAAACAGTACAAAATAAGAGCAGAGCAAACACGGAACCCCGAAACATCAGAGGTGGGATCAGCTACAATGGAGGAGTGAGCATCCCCTGCTGACCAGTCACACCCGCCGTGTGCTCCTTGTCATGATCAGGAAATAAAGGAAAAAAATCCGTCGTTAATTCAGGGTATAAATAAAGGACTAACAATTAGTATGAAAAACGTCAGGCAGCATTTGACACAATGATAAATGGTATTTGCTGACAAGGTCATTGTATCGAGCATAGAACTTACAAAATGATGACTTTAAACGAGACTGCTGATATTCTTCTTTCATCAACTTGCTTTTTAATAATTTACCTCGTTTTAGAAATTGTTCGTACAGACCCTAAACCGTGCTACTACACCTCAGAAACGAACCGTACCGTTCCGTACAGAAAGCGTACCGTGCCGTGAACAAAGCGTACCGTTCCGTGCACAAAGCGAACCGTTCCGTTCACAAAGCGAACCGTTCCGTGCACAAAGCGTACCGTACCGTTCTCAAAGCGAACCGTTCCGTTCACAAAGCGTACCGTACCGTTCACAAAGTGAACCGTTCCGTTCAAGAAACGAACCGTACCGTTCTTGGTTAATTATGCAAACCACGCCCCCAATGATTTTTGAATCGTGTAATGACCAAATAAGTCATTTTGGTTTATTTCTCTCTACGGCGCCTGTGAAAGGAGGATGGAGGTTGTGTCTGCCTGTTGGAAACACGATTATCTAGTATCATGCCTCTGGGCCTTCAACTGTAAAAATAAGGAAACTACTCGAAGCAAACTACAACTGTAAAACAACTAGACAGAGTGTGAGACGATTCTTTATTTGCTATAAAATAGATCAACTGGTTGTGTTTGTGGTCAAAGGTACAGTACAGGCCACGAGTTTTTCCCACAAAACACGTACGGGGTACAGTGGACCTCGAACAATGTCGGCGTCTTTGAAGTCTTTCATTCTTTTTTTAATAAGCAATTAAATCAACTTCCTTTTGAAATATTAGTTGTATTTGAATATTCGTAATTTTACTATACAGATATTTAAACTAATATTATAAGATGCCCCCAAATTCAATATAATCGTGCTCGTGCCCGGGGAAAAAACCCTCTTTTAATGTGTACATGTACATTCATGTTTCATAATCCTATAATTATATTTGACATAAAAATAGGTTCAATAGATTATAATACCACTAAGATAGAACACGCTTCCATGAATTAATTCCCTGGTTGTCTCTACTTTTGATTTTAATTTTGCTCATTTAAATTATAAAATCTTATCTGATACAAGATCGTTTTTGCCGTAAGTATGCATTCATATGTAGTACATATCAGATGCGTGATTTTACTGATGAATTATTTTGTAAGAATTTTAAAACATATATTAACTGTCTAGAGTAAAATTTAGAAAGAACCGTATTAGACTCTCACATTAATTTTGTTAAGATTTTTGCTAAAGGCGAATCATTGGTGCAATTATACTTACACTGAAAATCTGTAATCATGTAAAATATCACATGCGGTAAACATGAAGATTTCTACTGAACTAACAGAGATAATAATCTTACTAAAAAAACTGTGATCAACTTTCACGCTGCATACAAATATCGTCAGCCGAATTTCTTGCAAATGAAATGTGCAAACTGCAGTATAAATATTACTTCATTCTGAAATACATCTCATGAAAAATGAAAAAAAAAACAGTTTGCGAAGAAATAAAGATATTATAAGGTTTGTTACACTGTACCCCCATCCTCTTTGTAGAAAGCAATACGAATTAGCTGGTTAAAAGTTCTTTAGAAGTCTGCAAAATGGTACGTTGTTGTAAATAAAAAAAAATCATAATCTTCAATCTTAAAAAGATAACTAACTAAATAAAATGAAATAAAAGAAATCAAACCTCTTTCAAGCCATACGAGTTATGTTTGTTACCCCCCCCCCCCCCCCCC